>JBAIZL010000004.1:45643662-45663662 GCA_036971475.1 Prosapia bicincta
TATTGCAGGAAGCTTTCTCGTGTAGCAGACTTCCTATTGCATCAGGCATGTTATTGCTACAGGGTTTCTATTACAACAGGCTTCCTCGTGTATCAGACTTCCTATTGCATCAGACGTATTATTGCAAAAGGCTTTCTATTGCAGCAGGCATCCTAGAGCAGTAGACCTCCTAGTATAACAGACATCCTATTCCATCAGACGTGTTATTGCTACAGGCTTGCTGTTGTAGCAGGATTATTAGTACAGCAGGCTTCCTATTTCAGCACGATTTCCAGTGTAGCAGGCTTCCTATCACAGTAGACTTCCTATTGCAGCAGGCTTCCTAGTATAGCAGACATCCTATTCCATCAGACGTGTTATTGCAAAAGGCTTTCTATGGCAGCAGGCTTCTTAGTGCAGTAGACCTCTTAGTGTAACAGACTTCCTAGTGTAGCAGAATTCCTATTCCATCAGACGTGTTATTGCTACAGACTTCCTATTGCAGCAGGCTTCCTAGTGTAGCGGACATCCTATTCCACCAGACGTGTTATTGCTACAGGCTTCCTATTGCAGCAGGCTTCCTAATATAGCAGACATCCTATTCCATCAGACGTGTTATTGCAAAAGGCTTTCTATGGCAGCAGGCTTCCTAGTGCAGTAGACCTCCTAGTGTAACAGACGTCCTATTCCATCAGACGTGTTATTGCTACAGGCTTGCTGTTGTAGCAGGATTATTAGTACAGCAGGCTTCCTATTTCAGCACGATTTCCAGTGTAGCAGGCTTCCTATCACAGTAGACTTGCTATTGCAGAAGGCTTTCTTGAGTATCAGGCGTCCTATTGAAGCAGGATTCTTTTACAGGATGTGTTTTAAATATACTCACAATTGTTTCAGTTACAAATAGTTTTAAGATTTTAAAAAACGAGTCAAGTGGTCACTAGGGTTATTTTCATTTGATTTATTTTGGTTTTAAAAATTTAAATTTCAAGAGGTTTTAAAATTGAATTATATAACATAATAATTATATTGCAATCCATTTAACGGGAATAAAAATTAATAAATGAGTTTTGTATTTGAATGAATATATATATGTACAACAATGATTTGTATCAGTCTTGATTAGCTGTTGATATTTTTTTTCCAGCGCGTATTTGCAACGCCGTGCCGAATACACCCTACTCTTCATGAATATATCCAGTTACTCAGCCGAAAATAAACTTCTCACTAGAATAATTTCCTACGACAAACAAAGAGGCAACCTAATCACTCAAGCAGCCATCTTAGTCACGAGTCGCGTGCACAATGTTTCTCTTTCCGGAACATTGTCGCTGGCAATAAGCCAACTTATTTCGCTTGCTTCAAAACGAACCCTTTATGAACTCTTTGATCAACATTATTATTTCCGTAACATTTTCAAGGCTTTTGTCAGTTTAATTTATCGAATCAACTGCAGTTTAGATTATCTTCTCAACTTAGCTTTGTAGAAACCGCGTTCTCTGAAAACATTTCATATTAAAGATAAATATAACAGCAATGTTATTACAATAAACCACTTGTTGTAATGTACCTGCTTTCAAAGTTATAAAAAACCACATGTTGGCCTGTAGTTTATTACCTTGGGTAGTCTTGTAGTTGCATATATGTTATGTTTTTTTTTCATTTATATTCTCCTTTTGTTATTTTATTTAGATACAGTTATTTTTTTTTAAATAATATAATATAATACATTTTCCTATATTTCTACTTTTTTATTACTCTGTGCAATTCTTTACAATGTTATTCATATTTGTATAACTATTTTTTTTATCAGTACCAGTAAAGATTTTTTACAACTTATCAAAACAGAAATAATTTGGAATGAGATCGTCTTTGGTTATTCTAAAAAACAAAATTAGTAACATTTATTCTCTATTGTTGCCAACAATCGCCGTTCTCCATAAGGTATTTCAAAATGTATTAATAGAAATTTTTTGTCAGCTGTCAACACTTCCACAATCGAGAGCACGGCGATTGCGGTTTCGATCAACAACGTCACAACCAAAATCATCTCCTCCTACAAACTTCCTAAATCCCATCTCTCTTTTCCGGACCTACACAGCCTCCTTATTTCCTCTACCCCGGTCCTCCTAGCAGAGGGGCCTAAAGTCTAAGCATCCTTCCTGGAACAATCCCATCTCAAACACCTCCGGGAGAAAACCATTCCCGTTCGCTCCCTCAAATCCCTCCATTTCCATCCTACGTCCATCAGATCCCACTCACATACCCGCAAATCAATCCCACGTCCCTGAAGTCCTTGACATCGCAGTAATCAACAATATCTATTCTCCCGTCACTGTTTTCTCTATCAACGCTCTCTCATCCGACCACAACCCTATCCTCATTTCCATTACAAAGTCCGCTATTCTCTCCTCCCGCCTACTTCGCTGAGGTGAGTTAATTGGAGAGACTACTACGAGGATAACTCGCGGTTACTCCCCCCCGTCTCTCCCACCGATCTTTACTACCGACCTCGAAAAACTCTCCTTTTTGGTGCAAGTCGTCCTATCCTCTGTCGTCTGCAAAACTTCCTCCCCCACCCTTCCTCCCTCACAGAAGTAATTCCTTCCTGGTTGAAATCGCAAAGAAGCGCCGCTTAAGGTACTCATGACAGCTCACGTGGCCTCCAATGGTCAGGAGGCAACTTAACGAACAGATCCGCCTAGTCAAAGCGCTGCTGGAATCTCATTCTACCAACTCGTGGCATACTTTCTTGGACTCCTTGGACGTCTCGGACCAATCAGTGTGGAATCAATTTCTCCGGGAAAAGAGGTCCGGCCATCCACTCCGTGATGCGGGTGGTCTGGTCTTCTCTCCATCTGACAAGGTTGAGGGCTTTGCTGACTCCTTGGAACTGCAGTGATCTCCTCATCCGGGAGTGAACGATTGCTCTCACTCCGCCCTGGGGAAAGATTTCCTCCGGGATACTTCAATCAAGTACCGGAGTTAGAGGAACGTCTGTTCACTACGCAGGACATCTGCACCGTTATCCCGCACCTGAAACCTAAAAAGGCACCCGGCCTTGACTCAATCAACTACACCGCCCTAAAACATTCCCTACCCATCCTCATTTCTTACCTTCACTACATTTTCAACTCTTCTATCTCCCTCCATCAATTTGCCTCCTATTAGAAAACAGCAAAGATTGTCCTTACTCCTTGACCTCGCAAATCATTCAACAAACCCGACATTTACCGTCCCATCTTCTGATCATTTGTAAAATCTTCGAAACACTCCTATAATCTCACATCTTTACCTTCCTGGATGGCGTTATCAGACACTACTCAGCAGTTTATGCAAGTCACAAACGTAGTAGTAGAGGCCTTCAACAAGAGTCAGTCCAACATTGCAGTCTTCCTTGATATCAGCAAGGCCTTAGGCTTTATCTGACATCTCTGACTCTTATACAAATTGCCCACCAGACCTCTTCCTTCTTACAATGTCTGTCTCCTCAGATCCTACCTTTCTGACAGACACTTCCAGATTTCTGTCGAAGGCAGCCTATCCTCTTCATGAATGATCTCTACTGGCGTCTGTCCTCGGTCTTCTCCTTTACCTCCTAAACACTAATTCTTCTGCTCCCAGGCGTACACCAGTCCTTGTATGCATATGACGCCATGTTCTTTTGCAGCTTCTGGAGAATTTCAAAAGCCATCAGGACTATTCAAATGCAACAAACACCCTATCACCCTGGGTCCGGAAGTGGAGAGCAGCGGTCAACACCGTTAAGTCGAAAGCAATATGCTTCACCAGGAAATAACGCTCGCAGACCGGAACCGTCACTCTCAACGGGGGTCTATTGCATGAGGGTAATCAGTCAAATACCTTGGCATCATTCTCGACAAACGCCTTTCTTTCTCTCCTCACGGTAACTCCATCCTTTCCCAAGGAATAGCTATCCGATTCAAGCTATTCCCCCTCTTGTCCCGCCACAGTCCTATTCCCTTAAACGTCAAATACCTCATCTACCTCATCTACTTCATACTTATCCGACTTGTTATTACTTACTCCGCTCTAGTCTGGTGGCCACTTTGTACCAAATTTTCCAAGAAACGTTTTAAAGCCTTTCAGGCCGATCGCTAAGATTCACCTCAAACTCTCCTACTCAAACATCTGTCAATCCTTTTTATGCTCCTATCCTGTCTCTCTTCATACGTCCCCTATTCGCGAAGCTCTTCGGAACTGCCGTAAGCTGCATATGTCCACACATCCGAAGCCTCAGCGATCTCTCTGGGCCCCTCAGATCTTCTGACCTCGACTTATCGTTCTCCTGGACTACCCACCCATAACTTCCCCTAATCCCCTCCTACCGTTTCCTTCACTCGTACTTGCGACCAAACAGCATCTAATTCGTCCCAAGCATCACATTCTCAACCTTACTCATACTCACAAATTCCCAGTTGAACTTGTTTAAGGTTTAGTTCTAGAACTATGTAAATATCATTTATCTTTTGTAAGCTCCATCCTTTGTTAGACCAGTTAAAGTCAGTTTTTCATCTCACAATCACACTTCTCATCCACACCATTCATCAACACATTCCCACTACACTACATCATACCTTTACCAACTGCATTCATTACACCTACATGCTTTAAATCCACCTCCATCTCATTAGATTTTAGTTAGATTACGCTTAGCTAAAAAAATTTGTAAAATGTCAGTTTATTATGTTAGACAAATTAGGTTTAGTCTAAGTTCATCCTCACAATATTGTAATTCCTCTCTAGCTCCAAGTCCAATTACTACACATCCTTACACTTTTACGTCACAACACCCGTATTACACACATACATTGGATGTGAATTGACAAATTTTCAATCGAAACAAAAGTCGGTCAGCCAGTCAAAATGTTGAAAAATAAACGCAGTCTCCCAGAATTAAAACCTTAACCGCCCAAGAAAATAAACGTCCTGCTGTGCAGAAACCCCTCCTGAAATCCAGCCCTCGACCAAAAGTGCTGTTCCTATATTCCTACCCACAGCCAATGTCGCGTTACAGACGCTGCATAACCTCAGGGGCCACTAAATCCCCTCCATCTCTGTTTGACTGCCTTTAAACCCTTCGACATTACACGGCAACATTCCATCCTTCCAATGACGTTCCTATTGGTATTCCAGCTGGCTAATGGCTTACATTACGACACTCATTATAAAGCACATAAACTCACAGTTGATTCCGAGAAGGTGTGCAGCTACTGGATCTGCATGTAACTCTATAGTCATCAGAGGCTTAGACTGGTTGGTTGGCTACACTGTTTCGTTTACAAACATAATACGAAAACATACACCACTAAATTTCAACAGTTCGCAATGTCTTTGTTTGGGTTGGGTTCTCATCTAACTCTGCTGGCCATTTAGCACTACTAAGGGGACACGTACAGCTGAAATTATGCTGTCGACAAACTTTGTCCCCCGCAGAAAGGTAACACCTTGCCACAGCCAGACAATCCTATATCTCTATTGACAGCAAGAAGCCTGATTGAATCTACTATCAAAGAAAAAACAAACAAGGGAAAGCCAAACAAAATGAGCGCTGGAAAGATTTGGAGGGACCTGGCGCACACAGTGCTAGTACCACATAGCCTACCTAGAGAAGAAGCGGTTGCCAGATTCAGAATGCTTACTGGCAGTGACCAAGGAGGCTAGAACACCTTGGTCCGTGGCTATCTGTAAGTCTACCTGTATAAAATAGAATTATCATCCTCAGATATTTGACCTGTGTGCAACTGTGAAAAGATGGATTCTCCACATCTTCAGAATTGCACAGCATTGCAAGATGTGGAAACGCGAAGCCAGCATTGTCTCTACTGGGAGGCTAGGAGGAGAATGACAAAAATACCAAGATCTGGCATTGAATAAAACAGGGGGAAAATGTCAACAGTTGATGAGTGGGTAATCATCCAGATCAAAACAAATATTTAATAAATATTTTATTTAATCATTTATATTTTTTATATATTGTATAAATATATAAATAATTTATTAATTACTGGATGTGTTGTATATTTTTAGCATTAAATATGTAAATACTATTTTTATTTTTTCATGTTATATATGTTTTTGATTTTTTCCATGGAAACAGGTTTGACAGAATGTGATTGTTTAAAACTTTTACAAATTTTTGCCTATACCTTTCAAGTATAAGGACAAAATTAAATATTTAAGTATTTTTTACTAACAATTCACATCTCTTCCAAAAATTAAAACGGTTAAAAAATATTTAATCTAAGCCAGTCTGAAATCTTCACTTACAATTCCAAACTTACTAAAAAGTGCAAATTTATTCGTTCAATGATGCGGGAATTGAATAACAGATTACCAAACCCCACCCCCTAACAAACATGCACACGTACGTTTGAAAACAGCTGTTGCATGCAGATCGAGCATGCGCACATGTTTCCTTCGTGTCCGTTAATTTATGTCACTAATTTATCATATAAAATGAAAAATATTTGCTACTTTATAAATACCCTAATTATAAAAAAATATTTATATTTAAAATGATTTAATTTATATTGGATATGCATACTATTTTTATTTAATGTTATTTTGGCCTTGTCTTGTTGAAAGTAATTTATAAAAATTGCTACATCAAAAGTTAGATAACTATGTTATATCCCGTAAAAGAGTTAAAAGGTATGACAGAAGAGTTAAATCATAGATGAGTTAAATCATAGAAAATATGATTTTTATTTCGTTTTCGAGTCAAATATGAATTTTTTACAGAAAGAACACAAAACTATTATTAAATGTGGTAAAACTCTCCCTCTATGAAAGTGTAAAAGACTCCCATAATGTTACATTGCCCTTTGAAACAATAATAAGATATTTAAGTTTTTTAATTATTGAACGCACCACAATTTAATCAATATCCACTGATCAATGTAAGTTTGTGTGCTCAACTTTCCGAAAACATTTAATTTGTTAAACATGTAGACCCTTTAAAACGCTTAAGCGACATTGATTAGTCAGCATTATTTAGTCTACGTACTCTAGAAATGTGCATTCGTTGTACCCTTAATGTGGTCTGTAATTACACATAATTTCGAAAATTACGATGGTTTCACAAAATATAAGAAAGGAATGTTTAAATGAAACCCCCGCCCCCAGCGCAACTATATGATCAAAGAGAAACTAAATACTAGTGAAACATATTTTTCGTTCGAACAGTTGGTATACAAACCCTACAATCCTACGGACGATCAAAGAATAAGCTTGGATCCCTTTCTACAGAAAATATGACACAGGGATGAATCATGAACTGTAAGGGAGGATATGCTAAGGTGACGTCACACAAAACCCGCGCCGAGCGGGGAGAGGCGATGCAATGCGATGCCAAGCTGAGCAAGATCTCCTATGCGTTCGCACGTAGTAGGTTTTCCAGCCTTGTAGTGAGAGGTGCTTTTTTCCTATCAGCCTGTTGCAACGTAGTGTCATAATAATGCCTTCAAATTTGATGATGATGATGTTATTGAACAGTTCCTCACTTAATGATGAATGTGTGGGAGAAAGAAGGCGATACTGTACTCACAATATTAACAAATCTCGCGAGACTAGTGGTCAGTTCGTAACTCTACAAGAGAAACTGCGAGATGATGAAGAACTGTGTTAGATATATTTCAGAATATGATGTCCATAAATTTTTGATAATGGGATCCATTAGTCCACAAATTCAATACTAGCTTCCGCAATATTACCTAACCCTACTAGGCTGAATAGACTGAACGAAGACAGAAACCGTTTGGCAAAAAAACGCTTGAATTGGCGGCAAGTACGTCTGCACACAACGGCTGGGCCTCGCTAGGCACGGCACGGTGTTGTATTTGTAAACTCCCGTTTCATTAAATACTGCGTATTTAGTGACCAGGCAATTTTCGCCCGGTCCGACTTTGGTGAAACTAACGCACTCTTCAATAGTCAGTACGGCAAGGATGTGGTTCGGTATTTCAAATCATTAATATTTTTTAATAGCTTTACTTATTTTTTGATGTGTAATGTGTTTGTATTGTTTTTTTTTGCTTTTTAATTTATCCACTTGCCACTAATTGTACCTAAAAAATTGTTTATAATTTTAATACATTTTCTTACATTTGTTTGTATTTTGTTTTTATTGTCGAAGCTGTTTTCATGTTCTCTAAATGGCATTAGACGCCTAAAACTAATTGTTATTTTTTTGTACCTTACCTATTATTATTTTTAAATTAGAGGGCACCGAAAAGAGGGTATGTTATTTTAAATCACTATAAATTTCTCCAATTTATTTACTATTCTAATTTAATTGCGCATTTGAATAAAGCAATATATATTCTTAGAACAAGGCACTATATAGTTTATCGTGTTACGTAATTGCTTTTCATACGGAAACTTTAATGCTCTATTTGCTGAAGCTTCTGTTTTATTACTCATAAAACATGAATGCTTCCTTTGCTTTAGGCGCTTAATTTTTTAAAACATAACTCTTGAATGCCCATAACACTTTTGAAATATGTTTTAGATCGTTTAGTTACGCTGATGAGGCCTACCAAATTATTTTCGAACCAAAATTTGTAATAAAAGGAATTATAGAAACATAATCAACACAAAACTGATAGCAGCAGTGGGGTTGTACACTGTTACAAAACATGCATTAACATAAAAAGAAGAAAAAATATAATACAAGCTTTTGATTAAAATATTGTAAAACAATTATTATCACATATTTGTTATATAAAAAACTTTATATTTGTTTTTTTAAAGTTATTTTTCTTATTGTTAATTTATGTATGTTTATGAGGAACTGAAACTTTAAAATGGAATTAAATTTAAAAATAAAGTAAATACTGTTGTTTTGTTCTAAAGCTAAAACCACTGTAGTTTGAATTTGAACTAAACATCGGTAAGTTTTGAATAGTGAACTTCTATTTTATGACTGTAGAGGGCAATACTTACTTGCAGCAATATTTGTCAACAAAAAGAACCCAGCATTGACCAGAGTTTTTGTTTACTTACGACTCCCTACCCCTCCTTCCTGGAAGTTGGCAGGATTGTAGACAGTAGTTTGTGCCGCAGTATGAGTGTTTTAAGGTTATGTTACACGTGCTTTCAATTATTTCTATGAAGATTTAGTTACACATAGAGTTTGTAGTGTCTAACCATTTTTTAATTATAATATGTGTATTTAAGAACAACAAATCACCATTCAAACGTAAGTAAACTATTTCTATCGAATATGTTCCTCAGACTCAATAAATGTATCAATAATTGTTTACCAATTAATAATTATTTACTAATACAATAGATTTTTACCAATAGCCTACAGATTATGTTGTGTTTGTTAACTGTGATATATCCAAGAATTATAGACCTACAAAACAATAAGCCATAAGAAAATCATTATACGCTATTTATTAATCGAGTGTACTAAAAAATAAATTAAAACATTCCACTAATTATTGGGAATAATTTACTGTTGTTCGATATCAATAAATAATACACACAGCCTCTAACTACAAATATTTTATTCTAGTCTTGTGCACATTTCGGTTATAAAGTAACCATCCTTGGAGACATGATAATACATACATGAGGATGGTTACTTTGTAAACGAAACGTACATAAGACGAGAAGAAAAATGATTGTAGTTAGAGGTTGTGTGTATTATTTATTAAAATATTTCATTACAATAAATGGGAAGGTATCTATTGTCCGATTGAAAATTATGGACCCTGAGTTTAAAGTGTCAAGGAATGTAAACAAAAAAAAGATATCAATATGAGAGTTACATTGAAATTTTTGTAATTTAATTGGGCGTTTAGGCATGTAAAAAATATTTTTTTTGCAACTATAATTTCCTATTTTTTTTTAGTTGGAATAGAAAAAGTACCGGTTTTTGTGTGCTTTTCAATCAAGCCGTAACTTTAAAAAATCATAAGTCAACAATTTGAACTCCGATCGAAACCAAATTTTAACACAATATAGCTACAAGGGTTCTTTAAATTGTCATATAATTTTATAATTTTATGTTGTTAGACATATTATATTTTTAATAGGCCCTTGTGGTAATACTTGAATAGTTACGGGTCATCTAAATTATTTCGTTTTCTTTCTGTACTAAAGAATTAATTTTAAACACGAAGCAAATGGTTTTAAGCGTCGGTAAACATAAATAGTGTTTAAATTCTATAAAACACTATGCATTTTTTTTTTTAATACAACACAGTTTTACATAGAATAAAATATTGCTATTTTATAACATACCTGAAAAGCAAACAGTTAGGATAGGTTTGGTTATACAGAAATATTAACTTAGTACAGGTATCACTGAACTACCGAACAGAATCAAAATTGGAAACACCGGATGTAGTTGTGTATAAGCTCAAAGTTTCTTGATAAAACACAGGGTTATTATGCATATTTCCCACCACCTGAGAAAAGCGTATAAAATGTTCAAAAACATATCTTAGAACAATACCCGTATGAATTTTTTAACACGGAAAGTTTTTTTATCGAATTTATCTTGGGATTTGTTGCTGCATGCAGTATCAACGGGGCGCCGTACTACGCATACGTATATTTAAATATACCCATAAAGTCTGAAGTTAGGGATAGATTTGGTTGTAATTTTATACATTACTATACACCTGTATTAAAATATATATATATATATATATATATATATATATATATATATATATATATATATATATATAAAGTCTCCAGTCAGGATAGATTTGGTTGTAATTTTATACATTACCTAATAAGACATCGCCTTCGGGGGAGTAATATATTTTGCCAGATTCATTTTATAGGCAATGCTCTGGGATTGGGCAATCTGAATTTTTACCGAACACAGCACTATATTAAAACATCATCTTACAAAGCATCCTATTAGGACAAATTTGGTTCTAAAAGAAAATAAATCGCAAACTATAATTGTCATTATATCCTTTCTCAAATTAAACATTTGGCCTCAATGCCTTCCATTTGCATATAAAGGTTGAGTTTATAAATAACCATTAGGTAAAGTTGCCATTGACGACTATATAGTTCGGTTTTTATCATTAATACTGTGTTTTTCCATATAAAGAACAATTTCTTTTAAAAACTCGTTTATTAATGTTACTTTAAAGTAATTACTTAATTATTTACTTTAGGCTATATTTGTCTGAATATTACAAAATGTGACCTACTTGACATAAGTTTTATTTGCTACACAGCCTTATGTAACTATGGTCACAAGAAGTTGTATAAAATCGTGCCACCACTGCATATCCGGGAACGTTCAGTACAGAATAAGTAGCTATAGAATTGCCGTTTTTATTTATATAAAATACTAAAATAAAAGGGGGGAACATATTTAAATTAAGAGTCTTGGCTATGCTCCCGGGGTGCTATTCTTTGTAGATTTGGAATTTCTTGAACGTTTTTTTTTCAACTTTTCCACAATTTGTAATTTTTCAACGACTAGTTAGCACCAAATAGTAAATATGCATTATATCCACCATGTTATAACGAACACAAATGTCACTACAAGAACCATTCTATATACAAGAAAAAATTATTTGTAGAAATATAAAATTGTGTACAAGGTTATAAGTCACTTTCTCAGTTTTAATTGTCATTGGCCTAGTTTTACGTCTTTTGTAGGACACAGGCTCGCCCAGAGAAATTTCGGGTCCCTGGACAAACACGAGTACGGGCCACCTTTTTACTTTCAACATAGGCCAGTACAACTCTGTATTTTGCATGACATTATAAATAAGTTATTGTTTCCGTGTTAAAAGCAACTAGGACTCCTGAATCTAATTTAATCTATTCATCTAACTATCTATCTGTCTATCTGTCTGTCTGTCTGTCTGTCTATCTATATATCTATGTATCTATCTATCTATCTATCTATCTATCTATATATATATACACACATATATATATATATATATATATATATATATATATATATATATATATATATATATATTAAAACAACATAGGTTATTCAAATACAAGAATATTTATTAATTTATATTCAAAGCTTTTCGATGGTAAACAGTACCAACATCATCAGGAATGAAAATTACAATAATGTAATGTAAAGACATTATTGTAATTTTCATTCCTGATGATGTTGGTACTGTTTACCAACGAAAAGCTTTGAATGTAAATTAATAAATATTCTTGTATTTCAATAACCTATGTTGTTTTAAATTATTAAACAAGAAAACGTATTATATATATATATATATATATATATATATATATATATATATATATATATGTGTGTGTGTGTGTGTGTGTGTGTGTGTGTGTGTGTGTGTGTGTGTGTGTGTGTGTGTGTGTGTGTGTGTGTGTGTGTGTGTGTGTGTGTGTGTGTGTGTGTGTGTGTGTGTGTGTGTGTGTGTGTATATATATATATATATATATGTGTGTGTGTGTGTGTGTGTGTGTGTGTGTTTATATATATATACACTTTTGTTGATATAAACTGCTATACGTTTACAGCAACTAAGGCATTGCATATTGTGTAAATACATCATTTCATTTAATGAGTATTACTTTGCCATTAAAGCTTGAACAATTGCACATTTACATTTTATACTTCATTGATATAGTGTTTTTAGCTTGAGTTATTATTTCCGCAGTTGAAACTCACCAACCCCGCCGAATCCCTCCGGAGCCCGGGCCCCTGGGCATTTTCCCCTCTCTTGGCCCCCTTTCCTCCTCTTTGGCCGTGTAACAACGATAGTAACGGTTTCCCTTTTTAATCAAACCATCTTTTTCGCAAACCCTTTTCTGATACCAACAGTACAATTGAATCCTCGTCCTCACTAAGGACTGTTTCGGAGCTAAGTTCATAAAATTTTGATTACTCACTAATAACTTACTAAATTTAAAAGTTCACACGAGTTGGGTTCAATGCTGGTAGCCGTGGCTTCAACGCACAATAAACAACTGATGGGTTTGTAAGCAAACGGCTGACTTCTAAGGAGGCAACGTGACACATTTGGCAGTATTTATTTACCTATGTCGTTAGGATAAACTTTCTTCACCAGCTGACAAATAAATCTTCTTTATAGGCATTGGCACGTAATCTAGCACTTGACCTTGGTGCGGCAAAATGGTGGGGGGGGGGGATGGTCGTAGATTAGGCAAAGACCGTTCTACGAACGTTTCCGCGGATATAGACATACATCACTTACAGCATTTCGTATTTCAAGGCTGAGCGCCTTCATGAGGACGCCGAGGACAGTTGACGCAACCCGCATGATGGCAGACCAGTTTTTTATCTAGGCTATTAGAGACGATCAGTGAAGTGCCAGCTTACGTGTAATATGCATAAAATTATTAGTCTATATATATTTTATGCTACTAGACAACCCTTAATGTCAACAAATGTAAATTAAATCTAATAACTTCTGTAGTTACAGTGTTACATCTTTGCAAAAGAAATAGATTACTTTTGACTCGTAAGTTATAGCGGCGGTCATCAACAGCCGAATGGCTAGGATAATGTTATACCACCTAAGAGTTAATGCTGGTATATCGGGGATATGTACTGGTTTGTGTTTTCTATATCAGTATTTTTGTTGTGTGTTGTAACTACAATCTTCACTGCAAAATAGGTTTAACTTGTGAGAATTTTCATCTCAAAACCTAATTGGTTAATTAATTGTTCAATAAAACTTTACTCGTCTATTTTTGCTGCGGTAAAAGAAAACCCATCACAATTGATTAATGACTTCGCATTACAGTATATTAAACGACGCGACGTCTAATTTAATCCATTTCAAATGTCAGATAAATTATTTTCCTTTGTGCAAAATCTGTCGAGCGGCTTAAAATATTAAAATTTAATTATTTTCAAGGAAATGAAAAATACGAGTATTTCAATTTTTTAAACGTTTTAATTAAATAAATTTCGTTGTTTTTAAAACGCTTTATACTAAGTGAATAAGAATTTAAAATATAATAATTATGTTTTTAATTTACAAACAAAGTGGGCTGTTGCCTTATGAAGTAAGAGCGCAGCCCTTAAATGCCAGTGATCATAAAACAATCACCATCCTCTAAAAATAAAGCTAAAACATTTTTAAAATATATTATTTTTACTCAGCACCTCATTATTTGTACATTTATCCATCCGTGACTGCTTTAATGGTAGTTTTTAGTTCCTTCGTTGACTGTTCTTGTTTTCACACTGATAGTTGTATGAATCCGAGTTTTTTTCTTGACTGTAAGGGACTGTCAACATTTTAGTGTCTGGATTGGGTTTGTTGAGAGAAGAGATCAAGATGGTGCAGTCGGGTCATGTGAGTAGTGCATTGACCACCACCTCGAGCGGTCATTAAACATAAAGGTTGAGGAAGGGATTAAGGAAAGGTTGAGGAACATTAAAAAAGGGTTCAAGAAGGGGTATAAAGGGTTTGAGGATGGGATTATTAAAGGGTTAGAAGGATCACGGAAAGGGCGAGAAGGGTTAAAGAAGAGGTTAAGAGAGAGTTGAGGATGTGAATAGGAAAGGTTTCAGGAAGGGGTTAAAAAATAATTCGAAAAGGGTTGAGGATGTAGTTAGTAAAATGTTAAGAAAGGGTTTGAGGCAAATGTGAAAAAACGGTTAAGGAAGAGGTTAAGAGAGAGTTGAGGAGGTGGTTGGGAAAGGTTTCAGGAAGAGGTTGAGAGAAGATTGAGGAAAGTGACCTAGATTAATGTTCCTTGGAGGCTGTGGGTCAATGCACTCAAGTGATCCTACTGGACCATCGCAATCTCTACGGTTGATTCTGTTTATAGAAATATATTAATCTTTTATGGGGATATCGTAGACAAGTCACAGTGTCTAACTCTGTGTCATGGATGTAATGACGTATCCGAATACGTCACCGTAGCTGACAGATGAGGATGTTTCAAGCTGGCTGGTCTACCGAAGTCTGTGGTAAGTTTGAAGATGAAATCCAAGGGTAATGAGGTCGTTCTTCATTAACCCTGAGGATTCAGTAATGCCCTCAGGCACTTTGTTCTGGAAAGAGCTTGGCTTCCACCAACCCTTATCTCTGAAGAAAGGAAACGTAGCAGACGCTTCTGTTGAGGATTGGTCTTATTTCCATTTTGGACATGCCTTGTCTAATAGACAGTGGCCTTACACCGCCGTAGGAAGGCTAAATAACGCAGTTATGTCCAAAAATAAAATTTAGAATGGCCCACCTCACAAAAAAAATTTCAACAAATAGCCTTCCTAGTGCCGTGGGCGGTGTGCATACTTATAATAAAGGTTATATATATATACTTATATATAACTTATATAACTTATATATATATATATATAATTTAATATAATGAAAGCTTTACCTCCGTAGCTGGATCCTTTGGGTAAATCCGATCGATCGGAGATTGATCCCTGGGTCACTGCTAGCACTGGTCTGTTCCTGCTTAGACCCTTACGACACGCACCCATTGGCTTCTCTTATTCTACTCCCCACTTGACTTGCTATTGTAATTTAAAAATACCGGCAAAATCAATTAAGTAGAGAACAGCTGATAATAATCGGAAACCGTACTGTGCTCCCCTCAATCGAACCATTAGTAACTGGTTTCGCTAATTATCGGCTACTTGGCGGCAATACAAAAAAAAAAACGTTACAGTGGGAATGGGAGTTTAACCCAGAGTGAAGCTTTTGCTGTAACGTACCGGAGGATTCTGTGGAGTCGCAAGCTGTATATCTAACTATATGAATCTGGGTTACATACTATCGAGAGTGAGCGGCAATAAAGGTAAGATACGGCTGTTTGAAGAACATACGGCTTCTGGACTTGATTGATGGCGGATTCTGTGTTTAGAGTTCAGTATTAGAATATGGGTGAAGGGATGCAGTAACGCCGTTGGGAGAGGGGCGCATATTCTTCCTTTCTAATGAAACAAGCATTACATAGTCATCCGCTTCGGAAGTTGTAAAGTAGTATATATGAATGACACTTGTTTAAGACCAAAAGATTTATATTGACTAATTTTTTATTCAAGTGATGCTATGGATAAATAAAAGTTAACTGTTTCCAGAGTAACTTCTTTTAGCGCGGTATAAACGAGTATATAGAAAAACTATACATGAGAGTGAATTAGCTTATCATGACGTCATCACTTAGGAATTCTTACGAATATGTATAACAGTCCTTAGGTCAAAGACTTTTGTCCCGAAAATGACAGTTTATATTGCAGCTGTTTCCGTCTTCCCTAAATAGCTTGGTTGTTATGTTTATATATTTTTAAAATGGATATTGATTTATAGTAAAGCTTTCATTATTCAGAAATATTTATTTATCCACAAATATCGTATATTTATAAAATAATGACAAATTATAACAAATGATATCATACATCTGCTTTTATTACTCCTATGTTATAGCACGTTTTATCTTGCACTTTAGCAGTATGTTGACATTTACGTCTTGAAGAAAGTATATTATTTCCTAATACTATACATTAACACAAATATATACTTCTAATTAGCGATTTCTTTGTCGCTGACTATATTTATTAATTAAGTTCATTTACTAGAGCCTATTGAACGAAATTTAAAAATGTATACAGTAAAAAAATTATTTATAAAATTTAAATTTATAACAATAAATTTATAAAGTTACCAAAATAAATAAGATCATTTCAATTTCTATTGTATGGCTTTTCTAATGTAATCTTCAATAAATATGTAAAGAAAATTGACCGATTAAAAACTTGCGTAAGGTTATGTTAAGTTATTTTTTGCACACAATATCAAGAGCACAGTGGTACAATATATTACAATGAAAATATTGGAAAGAACCCCAATACCACAAAGATAATAAAAAATAACAAATAAAACAAGTTACTTAAGATTAAACCCTTATGTACATTTCGATGATCATGTCATCATCATTAGAGATTCTTATTACAAAATTACAATCTAGCAAACAAGAAGTTACAAACTAGAGTGATATAAACATCACTCTAATTTGTGACTTCTTGTTTGCTAGATTGTAATTTTGTAATAAGACCCTCTGATGATGATGACATGATCATCGAAATGTACATAATTGTTTAATCTTAAGTAACTTGTTTTATTTGTTATTTTTGTGGTATTGGGGTTCTTTCCAATATTTTCATTGTATTATTTTTTCCACTTAATGATTTTTTTGTGTGAATAATATTAACTACTCAAGTTATGCTTCTTTCATTGGTTTAACGACTGCCATGTTTTTTTACAATGACATTACAAAATCACTAAATTAAACATGTAATAAGATTTTTCTAAAGTTTTGCGGCCTTTAATAAAACGAATTCCACGTCTTGGGATGTTTCTGCTTGCAAAGGACAACCTCCGTGACGCAACAGGTGTTCGCCACTTTGCTTTAAACAGGCGGAGTAAATTGGAATGAATAAGATTCAGATAGTTCAAATAAGATAGAGCACAAATAAGCCTCAAACCATATAATCTATAAATATTTTGGGGTATTATGTTGTTATTGTAGTATTGCAGTAAATTTTCTTTATAAAAATATATATCATTGCAATAAAATGTAAATTGTTGTCAACTATATAAATCAATATTTTATTGATTCTTTTGGATAATATTTTATTAAGTACAGTCCAATCCCGGTAAGCTGAAATAAAAAATGTACGACCATTTCGGATTACCGGGTTTCTCGGATTAGCAGAATTTTTGGATTACCGGAATGTATACCTGCGTAAATACAGCTACATATTTGCTGGATGGTATTATAAAGTACGTATAGGCAAATGCTAAGAATAGACTTATTAAGTACAGTACAGTAATAAGTGAAAAATAACATCATTTGGAACAGTATTTTTTAATTGAAACAGGTAATTCGTTTGCCTCGGTATGTTTATTGCCTAACTACAGCTTTCATTTCTGATACATCAACCTTGTTCTTGTCTCTGTATAAAAGTTGCATGTAACAATCTTTGAGAACTCTTGGTTTCTAAGAATTTTCAATGTAGTAGACGTTTCTCTTTATGCCATTAATTGTTGATTATCCGATCATGAAATCTTCCGCTAATATTTTAGCAGGTACCCTGACATCAAGTCGTCAAATAATATCGCTCTTATCCGACAACGAAAGTGTTTTCTGTTTTATTTTAAGAGAAGAAGACCCCGTAGTAAAAATTAAAGTTTAACACAATGCGGCGACAAAACGATTCTACCGCCTGCTTGCCGTAAACGTTGAAACTGAACCGCTGTAGGGTGACTAATCAAAAGGGATCGATAAACTGAGGTCATTGCAAAGTAAATAAAACAACCTTGCCTTACTTCTTTGCACCTCTCTTATAGACATTATTCTCGTTTTGATATTTTGGAAAATAGTTTCGGATTAGTGGGAGTTTTGGACTACCGGAATTCGGATTACCGGGATCGGATTGTATTTTGCAATAATTGAACGTGAAACACAATTTGTAAAGGTCTTACTGATATCAGCAACAACAAATGTAACACTACTTTTACCGATGACCTTGAAATGTCCGTAAGCACTTCGGTTGATATAAGAGGGGTTTAGCTGAAACGGTCTTTTGTTATAAAAAATAAAGCTCGTGCAGTATGCAACGTATTGAATAATGATAGAGGCTCGTAGCAGCAATTACTGATTCTTATTTATTACAATAAAATGAAATGAAAAACTCACTACTGAAAGGTTTTATCCGAATGCAAGTGAGAAACGCTATTTTGTAACTGAAAAATTGAAACTGAGTTATTTTTACCGTATAGGCTGTCTTCTTATTCTAATATGTTTTAACATTAATGAATTTTATTTTGAGCGTTAATCCCTGAGGAATTAAAGCTGATGTTGAATATTGCAGTTTATTGCTACACAGTGAGATGATGACCTGCAAAGTCTTATTTAATTGAGATGCAAGAGTTTTGTGTGTTCGTTAAATAATTCAACGCATACATCTTCAATTCGAACAAATCAAACGTTACTTTATTAACAAATATTATTAAATTACAAACAAAACATATTTGAGAAAAATTGCGTGAGCTAGGCCTACAGATTTCATGAATTTTTAACAAATTACTTATTTATGGATCTATTTACAAATTTACAAATCTATGGCTGAGAATGACTATTTTCGAGTTTGCTTTGCTAATTCTTTTCATATTTAGTTTTTATAATTTAGATTTATTACAATCCACCACATGATGCCAAAAATTAAATTTAAATGATGCATTGAAGGTTTAAAGTATTAAATTTGAACATTACTGTTTAAATAATTAAATTTTGCAATTTGTTCACTAAAAGTCTTAATCTTTACAACTTAGTTGGTTTTACAATTGGTGAAGCCACGCATCTCCCGTTAGAAGGATTCATTAGGATATCATGATTGCTCGCTCATGATTGTGAATTTGGTTCCGGCATTATTCAGTAACTCCGCATTCCATCTACTAAAACAAAGGAATATTAGAAACTGTTACATATTTTAAAAATCAAACTTTTCCTCGCTCTGCTATCTAATGCTCGTGCAGCTAGCTCCATGGCTTGGACAAGACAGAGATATTTCACAAATAAGTTAACGTAGCATTTCTCTAATAAATAAAACTTTAAAACAATTTTACACTTTAAAATAAAAACTTTCCTTGCTCCTCGGTTTTAGAGACAAGCGTCCCCCGCTACATCTTGTTACCGAGAGAGTTTAATAATGGCTAGCTCGCGTCCAGCCTAATTAGCGCCCACCGTTCTGCGCATATTATTAGTTTCAAACCTACTCGCTAGAGACCAGATCAACCACAGATTTAATTTCTTACAAAATCACAATTTTTTTTCTGAATCTATTTATACTTACATTTTTTAATTAATTCTCGTTTGTTTTCTGAAATTTCCTTTTTAATATGTAACACCATTTAAAGTGTGTTACAATGTGGCATTGGATCGAAATGGGGACTGAAGACAAGAGGAATTAGGAATAAGATAAAAAATATAAAAAATCTGCTGACTTCCCAAAAATTTAATAATAAGAATTCGCCTCCTCC
>JBAIZL010000004.1:45668662-45681162 GCA_036971475.1 Prosapia bicincta
ACAAATGAAAACTCTTCCCGAGTTTATATAAAATCATTTTTCCATGCTACAACACTTTATACATTTTCCAGCTATATAAGACTTCTTCCTAATGGAAAATACTCCATATTTCTTATCAGATAATTACTATCAGTATTAGTTTCTAAACTAATACGGTGGTTTGATCAGAAAACTGTTACTGAACGAAATGTTATTGACTTACCTTACGAAAGTGCACCCTTGCCTAAAAATATTAAGCTTACAATCTAAAACTCTTAACTTGAATGATTAGTAATGAATTAAACATTTTTTAAATAAATATGTTCAATAATGTGTAATATCTAGACTGTTGATTATAATAATGTACTGTAACTTATGAGCAACAAATATCTATCTTTATCAAACTGAACATTTAAAAATATTAAAAATCGTATTTGATACAAAATTACATTTATAGTGGTAATCATTTATTTTACAATTTTAATATGTTTACACGTTTCTTATAATCAAGTTGATAATTATTTCATTCGATCATTAATTTTAAAAGCCTCAGATAATTCATATAGCTTTTTTAATAATTTTAACAATATTTCTTAATGTGCTTGCCTAGTAAAAACAAATTAATTTTCCTCCGTGTTTAAAAAATATAGGAACTAAGTTAAAAGGAAAGAATAACCGATTGTATAGTTTTTTGATTGATAAAAACCAAATTTCTAATGAAATTTGAACTTTAGATGCATATTGAGAAATGGTTTAATAATTTTAAGCTACGCAGGAGACGTATAGCTGTTAATGTGAGCAATAAGCAATACATGTACTAAGCTAACTTATACTGCAATAAGTCTATGACTTTCAGCAATAAAAATGATTTTTGCTGACATTAAAAGCTCTGAAAAAAAGAGTTTATATTAAATATCCTATTATTGAAATTCAGTATTCAGGATTCCATCGTTATTATACTTGCACTAGCAATGTTTACAAGTAGTCTATATAATATATTTAAGGCTATATAAGAGTAAAGAAATACTAAAATACGTGCTTTAAAATAGGAGCTCAAAATGATAAATTGATTTGCAATTCAGTGACGTGTCGATCACAGTAAGAAAACAACAGCATCAATTTGACATACGTTAAAATTAAATATTTGGAAATTAGTATAGTAGTTTAAGCACTTAAGTTATGTGAAGAGAAATAAAGCCTTGAATGTATTTGCTCAAATAATTTAAGTAATATAAGAGAGGGTTATTTCTCGTACATGACAAAAGACAGAGAATCCAGGTAGAGATTTTAAATAGGCTCTTTCCGTTAGCCAAAATTATCTTTAGTAAGTGTTGAGAATACAAGTCAGTTAAAAAGAGTTAGTTGTGAGAACGTGCCTTGCCGTCCAGTGTCTAATAAATAATCTAATAAAAGTAATCTAACAATTAGTGTGAATCTAAAAAAAGATTATTTTTTGTGAACAGTGCGTATCCCAAACCACCTTGATCAAATAACTACCTTTTTTCAACTACCTCTCCAACCGAGATTCTAGGCAGTCCTAACAGAAAGATTTTTAACCATTCTTATGAAATCGTTCACAAAATAGTTCTTCAAATGATGTTGTGAAACATTATTTTAATATTAGTTGTAACGTCTTAAATTTTCTAAATGTGTTTCATATTTCTAAAATGTGTGCGGTACAGCAACGGCCTAGAGAGGACTCAACATTTTGATAACACACAACCGAGGTCTTAGGTAGTTCATTATCCGGTCAACAGAGGTCTTTGTTTATATTGTACAAACAGAAAGATTTTTAACCTTCCTTATGATATTGGTTATATACTATAACAAAACTATGTACAATTATATAATGAACATATAAATATATAATAGACTTAATGGAGAACATAAAATAGTTCTTCAAATGATGCTGTAAAACATTATTTTAATAGTAGTTGTTACCTCTTAAATTTTCTAAATGCGCTTCATATTGCTAAAATGTGTACGGTACAGCAACGGCCTAGCGAGGACTCGACATTTTCTTAACATACAACCGAGGTCTAGGTAGTACATTATCCGGTCAACAGAGGTCTTTATTTAAATTGCACAAACAGAAAGATTTCTAACCATTCTTATGAAATCGTACACAAAATAGTTCTTTAAATGATGTGAAACATTTTTTTAATAGTAGTTGTTATCTCCTAAAGTTCTAAATGTGTTTCATATTGCTAAAATGTGTGCGGTACAGTAACGGCCTAGCGAGAACTCAACATTTTCTTAACATACAACGGAGGTCCTAGCTAGTTCATTATCCGGTCAACAGAGCTCTTTATTTAAATTGCACAAACAGAAAGATTTTTAACCATTCTTATGAAATCGTACACAAAATAGTTCTTTAAATGATGTGAAACATTATTTTAATAGTAGTTGTTACCTCTTAAATTTTTTAAATGTGTTTCTTATTGCTAAAATATGTGCGGTACAGCAACGGCCTAGCGAGGAATCCAATTGGAGAGGGGCCCAATTCAACCCCGATTCTTTGAGGTTTGACGTAGTCCGCCTAGGGATAATTTGAACGTGGGCCCAGTTCGACCGTGTCCATATTCGTGAGTTTAAAAACAATTTTTTGTAATTATATCTTTTATAGTTCAAAAGATACAAAGATTCTAAGAATAGCCAAGTATAGCGTGTGAGATATGTATTGAGAGCCTTTGCAGAATTTCCCAAACAAACGGTTTGCACTTGGCGAAGACAAAGCAACCCAGGCACAGTGTAGAAGCAGTCGCCAACATCTGTTGCTTTTGTAAACCAAAAATTGTACAGGATCTAAATAAGGTTGACCACAGACTGAGAGCCTAGCGGTGAAATTAACCGTGAAGATGTCGACAATCTTTTGAAAAAGAGCGAACCACGATTTGACGGAAGATTACAGACGGAAGTACAGTATAGCTGTAATCGATGTTAAAAGTTTAGATGTGGAACGTAACTATCCCCTTTCCATGTACAGTTGGTTTCAGCATTCGCGGATTCTCTAGTTGCGGTAAGTTCGGGGAACGTATCCCCAGTGAGTAACAAAGGATCACTGTGTATCAGTGCATTATAATATTTTGGTACTTAAAATCGTTCCTTAAACTAAAATAGAATTTTGGTTATCAATGTAAGTTACCTCTTCACGACGCCCTGGTACGACAATTTATGTCGAATATGCGGTTCAATCTGATGATAATGAAATATAGGCCCTATTCAAAATGTTTGAGTCGTGAAACTTGAACAGCTCGCTCGTCGAAATCCTCTAGTTACTAAACTACTACGATGGTTTATTCATAAAACTGTAACTAAACGAAATGTTATTGATTTAGTGTAGCCTAACCTAAAGACATACCTCACAATCTAAAACTCTAACTTGAATGATTAGCAGTGACTTAACATTTTAAAAATAAATAGCTCAATAATGTGTAATATCTAGTCTAATGCTTATAATAATGTACAGTAACTTATGAGTAACATATATCTAGGTTTATCAAACTAAACATTTAAAAAAATAATAAAATTCACATTTGACACAAAATTACATTTATAGTGGTAATCATCTATTTTACAATTTTAATATGTTTAACACAAGGTGTCTTATAATCAACCTGATAATTAATTAATTTTGATCATAAACTTTAAAAGTCTAAAATAATTCATATAGCTTTTTAAATAGTTTAAATAGTTTCACAATATTTTTTACTTTACCTAATTATTATTAGCATCAAATTAATTTTTCTACATGCCTATAAAATAAAATAATTTTAATCTGTACAAAATAAAAACGATTTGATATAATCCATTAAGCGGTATTTGATTCAGATCTTAAACAAACTTCTAATGAAATTTGAACTTTAGATGCATAATGAGTAATGGTAGTTAAACTTTAAGCTATTGCACGAGACGTATTGCTTTTAATGTGAACAATATGCAATTCATGTAATAATCAAACTACATACAGCAATAGGTCTATTACTTTCAACATAAAACTTATTTTTGTTGACCTTATAAACTCTGAAATAAGAGTTTTATATTTCAGGATTGAAATATTGAGTATATTCAGGATTCCATCGTTATAAAACTTGTACTAGCAAAGTTTACAAGTAGTCTATATAATATATTCAAGACTATATAAAAGTAAAGAAATACTAAAATATATGTTTCCAAAATAGGAGCTCAACAATGAAAAATTTGTTTTGTAATCTAGTGTAGTGTCGACACAGCCATTAATAAAAACATCAGCATTGTGGTAGACGTTAAAATTAAATATTTGGAATTTAGAATAGTAGGTTTAAGTTATGTAAAGAGAAACAAGGCCTTGAATATATTTGTTCAAATAATGTATGATGTATAAGAGAGGGAGGTTTCTTGTGCATGACAAAGGCAGAGAATCCAGGTAAAGATTACAGTAAGGTTGAACATGGGTTTTTCCGTAAGCCAAAAATATTTTTAGTAGCAGTTGAGACAAGAACAGGTTAGTTTGAAAGAGTTATTTGTAAAAATGTGCCTTCCAGGTCCGTGTCTAACAAGTGAACTAACGATTAGTGTGAATATAAAGTGAATTGCTTAGTGAACAGTGCGTTTCCTAAACCACTTTGATTAAATAACTACCTTGTTCTCAAAGTGCTATAATATTATAGGGTTTTAATGAACAGTACTAGGGACGACGTGTATGACATCGAAAGAATATAGGTAACAGTAACTTATCTATATAAGAAAAATGCTCTTGTAATATGCGGATATATCCCCGGAAATAGTATAGATACATAGAACGGATTGTTATTGTATGAAAAAAGACATTTGTATTTGTAACCGGTAATTGTCATTTCGTCAGGACCCGGATTAGTACAAATGTATAAGCCTCCATATTCGGCATTAAAAGTACAAGATTTCGCTACAAGATATCAGCATTTAAAAATCCTATTTCAACAAAAGCTCTTAAGTCCTAAATCAATTTCACATACTAACCGTTGTCTAATTTCTTAATACACGGCAATCGTTAACAAAGTATTGTAATTTAGATTTAAACTAATATAAAATAAAGTTTGCGTGTTATGTTTTAAATAAATGCCAGTACAGTTATATAACGAAAACAAAACACATATTAGAACCAATAGAGTATATAAAATAGCCTGCAAATAATGCTGTGAAACATTATTTTAATATTAGTTGTAACGTCTTAAATTTTCTAAATGTGTTTCATATTTCTAAAATGTGTGCGGTACAGCAACGGCCTTTATTCAAATTGTACAAACAGAAAGATTTATAATGCTTTTTTTATTAAATCTGTTACATACTATAAAAAACTGCAAAATTATTTAAAACAATTTTTACGGGAGTAAAAGTAGCGCTTTAAACATATTTAAATTTAGCCCAGTTGTAAAGTTTAATGTGTACTATTTACTACTATTTAAATTAATAGTAAAAACAAATAAAATACTTGAATTTATATTCCAACATTAATTAGGAATTTTTAAATTCAAAAAACTTAAGCCAAGATTCCCAATTTATTGAAACATGCTAATAGGCTAATATTAATTACAATATCTATTTTTTAATATTAAAAATTATATTGTATTATAATAAAATATTTTACAGTATATTTCTATCACGGATACGACACCGTTAAATAAAATATGAAAACAATTTAAAAATCGTTATTATATAACTTTTATTAGGCTTAAAAATGTAAACATTTAAAGTGATCGAATACTTATGTATATTTTAAAATATTTGTATATTCAAGAGCATTTTATATAATTACATACAATCCAAACTCTAATTATCGTGTTAGTTTCGCAAAGAAAAATATAGGTTAATCCATTTAATAAAGTACCTTTCACATTACATGTGTTGTAAACAGTCTTGTTTTAAAAACAAATTCTAGTTTTACTACCAAATTTTATTAATTCAAAAATAATTCATTAATATTAGGCCTACAATTATATAAAGATTTCATGAACACAAAAAATCTTTTACAAATTTATTAGAAAAAGACCTCAGTAGTCGATATTAAACATTTCATTAGACCTCGCTTTGCTTTTATATAGATAGTGCAGCTGAGACCCCAGTAGTAGGTTCTAAAACGACAAGACCTCGCTTGCGTGCAGAAAAATCAACTTTTTAAAATTCATTTCCGAAATAAAAAAATTATACCATTCGATTCAGAATTTAAAATATAATACATCGCCATAATTTATTTTCGAAATATTTGAATTGTTTAGACTTATTGACTTGAGCCGAATTTATAACTATTCAGGTTAAAATAAAAAAGCGTAGTAGAAAAAATGCAGTAAAACGCCCAATAAAAGTAATAGTTGATAATTGTTGTATATGGGATTGCTTAGCAACGGCCATTATTTCGGCTTAAAAATTTTCACGTAAAGGTTCTTATTTGTATCAGCTAACAAAATTCATGCCTAGGTCTTGCATTAACTAAAAATGACATCTAAATGTACAGTAAATAAATAAAATCAGAACAGTTTAACAGTACACAGTGAATTTTAACAGTATTGTGCTCAGTGATGTTTAACAGTATACAGTGAATTTTAACAGTAAGGTGGACAGTGATGTTTAGCAGTACATAGTGAATTTTAACAGTAAGGTGGTCAGTAATGTTTAGCAGTACATAGTGAATTTTAACAGTAAGGTGGACAGTGATGTTTAGCAGTACATAGTGAATTTTAACAGTAAGGTGGACAGTGATTTTTAGCAGTACATAGTGAATTTTAACAGTAAGGTGGACAGTGATGTTTAGCAGTACATAGTGAATTTTAACAGTAAGGTGGACAGTGATGTTTAGCAGTACATAGTGAATTTTAACAGTAAGGTGGTCCGTGATGTTTATCAGTGCACAGTGAATTTTAACAGTATACCTTACATTTTACACCAGCAAAATTTGAAGATAAATAAACTGATTTTCCAACTCCAATAAAACATGAGATGCAAGACCTAGGCACGTTCCTAACAATATAACATGAACTCATAACTGTCTTCTTTACAGCAAAAATTGTGAGTGCATTTAAAATTGGAAGTAGCCTCGGAAACTTCTTACTCTGCTGCTCATTACAGATCTCCCTTCTGGATTAAAGTGCGATTTTATTAATATATAAATTCCAGTTTACCAAAGCAAGCCAGCTAAATATTGTACGATTGAAGAACGGAAATTAAAAAATTACGTATACATTTACACAATGAATCTGGAAGTGATTATGATTGGCAAAATTTCGAGATATATAATGCGACTTATTCTCCTATCCAATAATGCAAAAAATTGTAAGTGTATTTAAAATTGGAAGTAGCCTCTGACAATTTTTAATCTGCTGCTCATTACAGATCACCCTTCTGATTTAAACTACGATATTATTAATATACAAATTACAGTTTACCAAAGCAAGCCAGCTAAATATTGTACGATTGAAGAACGAAATTTAAGATGTCACCTATACAACTATAAAGTGAATCTGGAAGTGATTATGATTGGCAAAATTTCAAGATAAATAATGCTACTTATTTTCCTATCCAATACAGCAAAAATTATGAGTGTTTTGAAAATTGGAAGTAGCCTCTGAAAATGGAACTCTGCTGCTCATTACAGTTCACTCTTCTGATTTAAAGTGCGATTTTATTAATATATAAATTACACTTTACCAAAGCGAAACCAGCTAAATATTGTACGATTGAAGAACGAAATTTAAGAAATTACGTATACATTTACAAAATGAATCTGGAAGTGATTATGATTGGCAAAATTTCGAGATATATGATGCGACTTATTCTCCTATCCAATACTGCAAAAATTGTAAGTGTATTTAAAATTGGAAGTGGCCTCTGAAAATTCTTAATCTGCTGCTCATTACAGATCACCCTTCTGATTTAAACTACGATATTATTAATATATCAATTACAGTTTACCAAAGCAAGCCAGCTAAATATTGTACGATTGAAGAACGAAATTTAAGATGTCACCTATACAACTCTAAAGTGAATCTGGAAGTGATTATGATTGGCAAAATTTCAAGATAAATAATGCTACTTATTTTCCTATCCAAAACAGCAAAAATTATGAGTGTTTTAAAAATTGGAAGTAGCCTCTGAAAATCGAACTTTGCTGCTCATTACAGATCACTCTTCTGATTTAAAGTGCGATTTTATTAATATATAAATTACACTTTACCAAAGCAAGCCAGCTAAATATTGTACGATTGAAGAACGAAATTTAAGAAATCACGTATACAACTACAAAATGAATCTGGAAGTGATTATGATTAGCAAAATTCATAAATTCTAGTATACCTAAACAATGTAACTAGTTATTTTACATTTGGAGAGTAAAAATTCAAGACATCGTTACTTATATGAATCATAAAATTGTAGTTTACCAAAGCACAATATTTAAATTCAAATTCATCCAATTGAAAAATGTATTACTTTATTACTTATTAAAAATTTTCAATGAAAATGTGTTAATTTTACTTTTTATATAAATGGTATAAATAACAGCCATTTTGAAGAATATTTAGGACAAAAACTCCGTTAAAACCCTGTGTAGCGGTAGTCGGTACCTCTTCATTCTGGCGGAAAGCAAGGCTACGTATGAGTGAACCTAACCTGACAACGCACCATTTTTCCCCTTTCCTAAATGAACATTGCCCTATTCGTAGTACTGCCTTATTTCATCGGTCCTTGATTATCCCTCTTCCTACAAGGAAGTGTATTAGATATCTGAAGAAGATCTGCTCTCTGCAGGGTCCATACAGAAGGGTGGGTGAGATTATGTACTTATTTTTTTATAACGGATCTGTTACAGCTGTTGCCACTTCTCCGCTTCAAATTCCAATTTCTTTTGGCATGGATTATGCCTCTTTTAGGTTTCTTCCGGTCATTGCTTCGTCGATGCCATCACGCCAACTTCTTCGTGGCCGTCGTCTCTATCTTTTCTCAGGTTGAATCTACTCTATTACCTTTGGAGGCCACCTTCTGCCGTCGTCTTTACGTGTCCAAACCATTTTAGTTGTCTTTTTTCTATCTCCTCCCTAATACTTTTATCCATTTTCATTTCGTTACGTATTTGCCTATTTCTGACCCTTTCAAGTCTCGATTCACCTAGCGTCGTCTTAAGTAGTCCATTTCCATCGTCATGAGTTTGTTATTGTTAGCATTCGTAACATCCCATATCTCTGAACTGTAGTGTTTAAAGTTAGTTTCACTGATCTGCCTTTGTTTAGTCGTCCCCTGATTTCATCCTCACTATCGCAATTCTTATTAAAAATCGCCCCTAGATATTTGGAGGTTGGTACCCTCTTGATTACAGCGTTTTCTAAGCTACAGTCCCAAATCTCGTCTTTGCCTACTATTAGATAATCAAATTTTAGAATGTTCGTTGTTGAGCCTGCTGCCACATATTCCTCCGGTAGTTTTCTTATCATAGGACTAATATCGTGTTTCATATGGTTATTTAAAATATTATATGTAAATGGAATTTTCCATCAAATCGTAAGTAATACACAAATGTTCTATTAACACTTTTTCCTTCGGAGAATGTATTAGTGGATAAGCCACTCAGGGCATCCATGCCCTCTTTAGATGAAACCATGACTGTTCTAATGACCGGGCCAAGTATGTTATATGCCGGCACAATAAGAGCAGAAAACTAATGCTTCCCGTAGTCTTGGCATTATTCCAGCTGTAATAACCTAAACTTGCAATTAACACAAGCACTGTATGTCTACAGTCATGCTTCACTACGGCTATACTAAGCCATGGCTAAATGTGTTCTTGACCACTAGTTTATGTAGACATATATTTTGAATGTGAATAGACAGCTAATTCCACGTTATTTGAACTGTTTGGTAGTTTTTATTTCTTGTATTATCACCGTTCATTGAATTATTTTGAATGTATCTTTCTTGCATCCAATTTGTACGCATCATTTCTCAGATTTATCCGGAATAAGTTCTCAGAATAAGTTCGTTACGACTTTTTCGGGAAGGTTTGTTTCCAAGATATCACTTTCTTATTACGGTATATTTAACAATACTTTGCGGTATTTTACAAGTACTGATCTACCGGAATATCTTCGTACTACAAGCACTGGCTAGTTCTGAAATAGCTTGCCCCAAAGTTCTCAGTAGCTCTAATTATTTATGTATGGGTCAATCCACATACATAGAGGGCCAGAGATATTATCTCGCTACTTTGTTTCAAATATTATTTTTATTATTTATTCGAACATTTTAATTTCTTTGTATCATTCGATCGTTTTTGCCATTATTATATTAGTTAGATTTTTCTGTAATACAAGTAATATAAACAAAAATTCCTATTTGATAAGGTCAATTCCTACTTAGATAACCAGCGAAAAATGTTACTTTATTTATTTTTTTATAAATAAAGTAACAACCTATAAGTTAAAACAGCTGCTTTAATCTTCGTTAGAATAACCAATGTTTTCGTACATTAGAATAATCTATATGTTCATTTAAAAATAAATAAACCTATATATCAGATTGTTTTATTTTTTTTTCTACCACATAACCTATAACATAAAATCATCTTTCTTATCTAATCATGTTATCACTTATATTACGCCAAATAGAATGGATTACCTATATCATCAACCTTACCCCTTTTATGAAACGATTTTATCCCATGTAAAACTAAAATTAATTTATTATTAAATATATTTATTGGATTAATTTTTCAAAAAAAATTATCACCATTAATTATCAAATAAAGTATCATAAACTTTGCGTTAAAACAGCTGTTCTACCACATAACCTATAACATAAAATCAGCTTTTTTTTTTATATCATATGATATCAGTTATTTCAAGTCTTATATTGCAATCCTTGTCCCAGCTAATATATTAGTAAGCTTTATATATACAAGGAGACACATAGTCCATTAGTAAGCTTTGAATATACAGGGGAACAGCTAATCTATTAGTAACTTTTGAATATACAAGGGAGACAGACAATTTATTAGTAGGCTTTGAATTTGCAAAGGGACTGCTAATCTATTAGTAACTTTTGAATGTACAAAGGAGGCAGCCAATATGTTAGTAGGGTTTGAATATGCAAAGGGGGCAGCTAATCTATTAGTAACTTTTGTATATACAAGGGAGGTACCCATTATTAGTAGGCTTTAAATATAGAAGGGATCACGTAACCTGTTAGTAGGCTTTGAATACGCAAAGGGGGCAGCTAATCTATTAGTAACTTTTGAATATACAAGGGAGGCAGACAATTTTAGTAGGCTTAGAATATACAAGGGCACAGCTAATCTATTAGTAACCTTTGATATACAAGGGAGGTGGCCGTTATTAGTAGGTTTTGAATATAGAACGTATCACGTTATCTGTTAGTAGGCTTTGAATACGCAAAGGGGGGCAGCTAATCTATTAGTAACTTTTGAATATACAAGGGAGGTGGCCGTTATTAGTAGGCTTTAAATATAGAAGGGATCACGTAACCTGTTAGTAGGCTTTGAATACGCAAAGGGGGGCAGCTAATCTATTAGTAACTTTTGAATATACAAGGGAGGCAGACAATTTATTAGTAGGCTTTGTATATACAAGGGGACAGCTAATCTATTAGTAACTTTTGAATATACAAGGGAGGCAGACAATTTATTAGTAGGCTTTGTATATACAAGGGGACAGCTAATCTATTAGTAACTTTTGAATATACAAGGGAGGTAGCCATTACTAGTAGGCTTTGAATATAGAAGGTATCACGTAACCTGTTAGTAGGCTTTGAATACGCAAAGGATTTGAATCTATTAGTCACTTTTGAATATACAAGAAAGGTGGCCATTATTAGTAGGTTTTGAATATAGAAGGTATCGCCTAATCTGTTAGGAGGCTTTGAATACGGAAAGGGGGGAGTAATCTATTAGTAACTTTTGAATATACAAAGGGAGGTGGCCATTATTAGTAGGTTTTGAATATAGAAAGTATCACTAATCTGTTAGGAGGCTTTGAATACGCAAAGGGGGGCAGGTTATTTATTATAATAATCCACAGTAACTTATAAGTAACATATATCTAGATTTAACAGACTGAATATTTAAAAAATAATAAAACTCGCATTTGACATAAAATTACATTTACAGTGGTAATCATGTATTTTAGTATTGTATTAATATGTTTAACACGGTTATTGATTATTAATAGGTTTCTTATAATCAAGCAGATAAATATTTTTGATCATTAATTCTAACAGCCTAAAATAATTCATATAGCACTTTTAATAGTTTTTTTACAGTATTTTCTAATTCATCTAATTAGTAGCATCAAATAAATTTTCTTCCTTCTTTATAAAATAAAAGAAACTTATTCTGTTCAAAATAAAAATTATTTTATATAATCGATTAAGTAGTATTTGGTTCAACTCTTAACCAAATTTCTAATAAAATTTGAAATTTAGATGCATAATGAGAACTGGTAGTTAAACTTTACGCTATGCGGGAGAAATATTGTTTTATTATGAAGAATATGCAATACATGTATT
>JBAIZL010000004.1:45686162-45718662 GCA_036971475.1 Prosapia bicincta
TATTTGTATCCTCGGGTTGGTGTCCTTATGTAGCTTTGGATTCCTTCGTCTTCTTTCTTTGTGTGGGTTTCGTTGTATTTTTATCCTTGGGTTGGTATCCTTTTGTAGCTTTGGATTCCTTCGGCTGGTACCCTTGTGTTGGTTTGTTGTATTTGTATCCTCGGGTTTTATATCCTTATGTAGCTCTGGATTCCTTCGGCTGGTACCCTTGTGTGGGTTTCGTTGTATTTGTATCCTCGGGTTGGTATCCTTGTGTAGCTTTGGGTTCTTGCAGCTGGTACCCTTGTGTGGGTTTCGTTGTATTTGTATCCTTGGGTAAGTATCCGTGTATTGCTATCATTGGGTAGGTATTCCTGTGTTTATATTCTAGGGTTGGTACCCCTGTATTGGTATTCTTACGTTTATATTCTTATATTTTATTTTTCCTGAATAATATCCATAAGTTAATATCCTGTTTTTGGTAAATTCATTCACCTAAATTTTATTCTGTTAAATTATAACATATTTGAATATTTTCACTCAAGAAACCATTTTAAGATTTAGATGTATAATATTCTGTGGCGAATCCTATTATTTTAATCTCCTATTTGTCCCCAGCGAGAGAGAGAAAGAGAGATAAGAGTACAGGGATGGGTAAGGAGAAGACGACGAAAGAAAAAGATAAATGACAGGTGAAAATGTAGAGAGAGGCGTAAAGATGAAGAAAACGAGAAGAAATTAAAGTTGGAGAGGTTAGGAGGAAATGAAGATAAATATATATAATATAATAATATATATTTATAATATATAATATACAGTATATATATATATATATATATATATATATATATATATATATATATATATATATACTGTATATATTAAGAGAGAGAGAGAGAGCGTGTGTCTCTTTCTGCGCATTTCTGTAATTGATGACGAGGACGTCCAGTCTTGTACCTCCCTCTCCGGAACATGAAAATGTATGAGGCTTACAGTGATAATATGTAAATCCTAGTGGATGGTAGTGAACTCACCAGTGCCTCGATTGCCTCATTTTCCGTGCAGTTATATATACAAGTATCTATACCCAAGTGCAAAACAAGGCTTTTCCCGATACATAGAAAAGTACGAGTAACAACTGCAGATATCACTAACGTTCAAATGTAAATATGGAGACTACAATGAGCGACACGAAAGTGTATCGGTAAAGCGTGTATAATTAATTGTAATAGAAACTCCGGCCGTTGAACATGTTCATTGTACAGTAGCTGTACTGCGGCCTGATTAAAGCAGTGGGCGGTCCATTGTACGTTCAGAGCTGTTTACTGCCACAAACACACTGCAGGCAAAACATCACGACATGTTGCATGAAATTGCTTTCCCTACTTGTAGACATTATCCCCACACAGTAACTTGAAACATTTCGCATTCGTATTAGACAATTGTAACCAGTGTTGGTTAAATTTATAACTGAATGTGCTGCTCTGTTAGTTAATTGCAAAAAAAATTGTTTTTCATATTTTAAAACAAATTCCATATATTTCTTTCAGAGTGTTCAGTTTGTAAAAAGTTATAAAATTAGTCTAGGTTAAGTATTTTGTGTTTATATCAGTGATGTATATCAAATTTTACCAGATGGCAGTTGCCTCTTACGTAGAAATTGTGTATTAGTCATCTATAAAGTGTCAGGCACTGTCGTCATCCCTTGTCGGGGCCATAAATCGCAACCAACCCGTCCCAACCCTTAGACAATGCTATTAATCACGCTTCCGTGAATGCCCTATTTAGAATTGTTGTTTATACTGTACATTAAAAACTATTAAGTAATAAAGTAACGAGTCAACCCTATGAGTCAGCGGAAGTCCAAGGATCGATGTTTTCTAAAATGACCTGCGAGCACCTCCACCCTCTCTCGTACTCTTCAAGGCCCGTAACCCCCAAGTGTCAGCTTATAAAATTTTACCTATATGTGTCATCGAAATTTGAATAAAAACATTTAACCTGGCGATGTATAAATTCCACAGGAGGACGGGAAACATGATAATAAATAGCGTTAATATCCCAAAAGCTTAAAATGTAGCAAAATATACACCTTAAAATGCATGAACGTCTTGACAAACCTAAAGTTATATTTTTTACAAAACAAATATTATTCTACATTACCAATAAATCTATAAAACATCTAGCTAGGTTTGTTTGTATATACAGTAATAATAAAATTTACAAAAGCGAGACGATTCTTGAAGTGAAAGATGACCTCCAGCATCTGTGCAGTAATGTAATAACTTATACTAAGATGGAGGTTAATTGACTTGTGTACAGTTTTTCTTACGTTAAATAACCTTAGTCTGTTTTCTTTAAATAAACGAATTTATCGTAATCGGGTACTTTGTATAACTTACTATAGCCATAGTAAGAGACTTGAGTTGCTCTATGAAGAGTTGGTAGACAAGTGGAGGCGACAATAGAGATATACCCGTCTACCACTCTCGCATCTAGGCATAATAGCAAGCAAGACAGTGGATCGATACCTATAGCAGCGAGGCTCAACAGACATTGAGTTCTCATTCTCCCACCACTCTAAATGTCAAGTAGGCAGCTGTGCCCAAGTCTCTTGCTATGACTTAGCTACATTGTAATTTTGCTCCGTAAAAATGTAATTGTGCTCCGTTATCGTTAGAGAAAAGGGTTTATTTGGGCCTCCGAGTTTAGGTTCACAAAACTCGTGTAATCCTTTTGGCATCCTTCCTCTATCGAACTGCTCACTCATGCAATTAGTGTCTCTACTACGAGTGGAGGGATTCCGAACGGTTATATATGTGCTAAGCTAATAAGCTCTTTTGATGGATTATCAGGACAGTGAAATTAAAGATTGCTGTAGGTTTTACGTAAAAAGTGGGGTGAAAAACCTGACAAGAAAGAAACCTTGCCAAGAAATCCAATACGTCCTCCAGGAATCCTGGTGGCTGGGATATCCTAATGGTAAGGGATAAGTAGAGGTATTACCTTACCGATGCCTTGTTAGTGAGGATATGAGTGAGAGTGGCAAGTACTTCTTATTCCGGTTAGCTAGAATGGGCCTGGTAAACAAAATCAGTACTTACGTTGGGGCTAACTGAGACCCTAGTAGCGGGAATGCAACACATATTATGCCCCAATCACCATAGAAACTATAGGGGAGAATGGGGTAATGAGGGTCAGTGGGTAATGGGGGTCATTGCAGTTTTGGACAAATGAACGGGAGTACAACGCTCTGTATGGTATTGCACTCTGGACATCAGCTTCGTGAACTAACATACAAACATTGGTAGTCGAGTCGCCATTGTGATAGGACATACATCACGTTTTGTTTTTGTGGCCGTGTTGTTATAATTTTCAACTGACTTTAATTATCTGTAAGTACCTTTCCACCACTATCTTTCTTTATATTATATAGCACAATCTGAAGATATTGTTATTCTAAGCATTTTCGTGTGTTTAAATGTAATTTTTGTGTTTATAGTTAATTGTGAATATGTCAACAATATTTGTTTACACTGTGGGGTAATGGTGGTCATTTTCATTGGGGAATACGGGTCAGCTGACCCTCATTCCCCTACATTATTTTAAATGTTAAATAATAAATTAACAATAAATTACGATAAGCTATTGGTTATTTCGTTGTTTCAGGAGGTATGGGTAGAAAATATATTAAAAAAACTACCAGAGGGAGCTGGTCAGAAGATCGCCTTCAAGAAGCCATACGCTTTATAGAACAAGGCAACTCCGTAAGATCTGCCAGCAAACAGTTTGATATCCCTTTTGAAAGTTTGAGAAAAAGAAAATGTAATAATCTTTTAGGAAAACCTAAACTTGGTCGTGGGACAGTCTTGTCTACTGAAGATGAGAAATTACTTACTGCCAGACTACAGCTGCTAGATAATTTATTTTATGGATTATCACCTATGGGTATTCGGCGAATAGCTTACGAATTTGTGGAATCTAAGAAAATATCTCATCCATTTTCAAAACATACCAAGCTTGCTGGAAGAGACTGGTTTGAGGGTTTTATAAAAAGAAATCCTCTTCGTGTTCGCAAACCTGAAGCTGTGAGTATTAACAGAGTCACAGGACTGAATAGAGAAGATGTCACGAGATTTTTCGATAATCATGAAGGTGTAATGACCAAAGAGAAATACACTCCTGACTGTATTTACAACATGGATGAAACCGGTGTGACAACGGTTCAAGACCCAGGAAAAGTAGTGTCAACACAAGGAAAAAAAAGGGTAGGATCGGTTACCAGCTGGGAAAGGGGGAAAAACATAACTGTGATCTGTGCTATGAATGCTGCAGGGAATTTCATTCCTCCTATGTTTATTTATCCTCGAAAAAGGATGTCCCCACAGCTTCAGAAAGACGGCCCACCATGTGCAATTTATGATTGCACTCATAATGGATGGTCAAACGAAACAATGTTTGTCAAATGGTTGGAGCACTTCATTCACCACTCAAATGCAAGCGTAGAACGTAAAGTTCTATTAGTACTTGATAACCACGCAAGCCATGTGACTTTGGAATCCCTGGAGTTGTGCAGACAAAACGGTATTACGATGCTATCCATTCCTCCACACACCTCTCACAGGATGCAGCCCCTTGATGTGGCTTTCTACTCACCCCTTAAATCAGGATTCCGCCGTGAATGTGATTTGTACATGAGGTCGTCTAACCTCCTGAAGATAACACCATACGAAATAGCTGGGCTCTTTAATAAAGCCTATTGTAAAGTTGCGACAATGACGAATGCAATAGCCGGTTTCAAAGACACTGGAATTCATCCAGTTAATCCTGATGTCTTTACAGATATCGATTTTCTCCCAGCAGACACCCTCTTATCTAGCCTTGAGGTATCTGACATCCTAGTAGAAAATGATGAAGTCATCGAATCTCCACTTTGCTCACCACAAGAAGTTCCTGACGCTGATAAAGAACCTAATGTTCAATTTGACAATGACCAGACTTTGTGCAGACCGTCCACATCTCGACAAGCAAATGATACCTTGAGGCAGGATCTGACACTGGAAAATTTGATACCACTGCCAAAAAAAATGCCTGTAGAAAAAAAGGGGTAAAAAAACAACGCTCAGAAATATTAACCTCAACTCCACAAAAGAATCTACTATTAGAAAGGATGAAGATAAAACACGAGAAAGAACGGGAAAAAGATTTGAAAAGAAAACGAAGAATTGAGAATGCAAAAATAAATGACGTGACTCACAGAGATAAGAAAATTAAAAAAATAAACAAAAGAAAGAAAGCTAGGCGAAACCTAAATTTCTTTACAGACAGTGAAGAAGAGGAAGAAAACGTTGACGAAAATCTCTTATGTGACGATGACGAATTGGATGAGCTGTCCGGAGAAGAAAACGAAACCTGCTTCATATGTGGAGACTATGGAAAAGACAAAGAGGAGTGGTACAGATGCACTTCTTGTGGCAATTGGGTGCATGCACTCTGCAGTGGCTTCGACACTCCAAACAATTATATTTGTGACAAATGTCGTTGAAAAATTACATACTTTTCTTAATTTCATTAATTTTTATTGTTTATTGTGTTTAATAAAAGTTTATCTTTTGTAAAATGTTATTTTTGTATTTTCCCATTTGTTTTACATTAGGAAATATTTGACCACCATTACCCCAAAGGTGGGGGAAAACGGGTCAAAAAACATTTTTTACTTTTTACATTATAATATAGGTTACCATTATCGTGACATATTCCAATAATCATATGTTATAACTAATAACATTATACATCAAATGACTGACTTCTAAAAGATTATTCACAGATTTTCTATTTTTTATTGAATATCTCCCTTAGGTGACCCGCATTACCCCAATCTCCCCTAAGTCCCTAATTGGGCGAAAAAAGGGTTTTTTTTTTAAAATTGTATAGTAAACTACCTTCATAGTTTTAACTTTACCGTAGGTAATTGCGTAAGCCTACTACGTAATTAAGTATAGTGTGTACCAAGTAACCATGCACTTGGTCTTGAGAGATCGCAATAGGTGAGGCGGAGGGTAGAGGGACAGTATAAATAGTTTCCTACAAACATGATAAGGACTGTCAAACCACTGACTCGCATGTCGACAAACGGTCGATATTAAATAAATTGGCTTCGGTATGAAATAACAAATATTTTTTTATTTGTCTTTAGACAGTAACATGTTTTTAGAATTGGTAGTACACTCAAGGCCAAGTGCACGGTTACTTGGTAAGCTCTATACCTAAGTTCATTTTTATTTAAAAAATGGACAGATATTTCGATGGAAAGTCCCTGATAGCCTGTTCTGTTTTGGGTCGAAAACGTAAACAGATGTGGAAGGAGCCTCGGAACCATGACAGGAATTATGTACAAGGTAAAATATCCTAGACAGCATTTTAGATATTTAGTGTAGGATTGTTTGGATATTTGTATGACCCTTCGCATTGTTTTTTTTCTGTTTAGCTGAAAAAATAGTAACAGTTTTTCGAGTAACAGAATTTTGACTGAACTATTGTTACACTTACTCTGTTGCCGCAGTCAAGTTACTTTGTCAGTGACGTGGCCAGTGCCGGAGCATATTTTTTCTGTAGTAACTAGTTGCATCACATGGTGCGTCACTAGCTGCCCTCAGCTATAGGTAGAATTTTATAAGCTGAAACTTGGGTGGCTGCGAGCCTTGGCGAGGCGCAGGAAATTATAAACAAATTATAGAGGTCATCGCTGGTCATTTTCAAAAACATCGACCCTTGGACTTCCACTGACTCATAGGGTTGACTCATTATTTTGTTTCTTATTATTAGAATGTATTATAATGTATAATATAATTATAAATTGGGCTTTCACGGAAGCGTAATAAAAGGATTGTCAAAGGGTTGGAACGGGTATACCGCGATTTATGGCCACGACGAGGAATGCGATAATGCCTGATGTTTTCTAGATGACTAATACACAATGTCTACTAACAGCCAAGTGCCAGCTTATAAAATTTGACCTATAATGGATGCTTATCGATTGCAGGAAGAAGATTATTGTAATATGAATCATATTATTACGTAATACGATACGTATTTATTGTATCGGTATCCCTTTAATAGATCCTAGCAGAAACTTCAATAATTGTACAGTTGCTATCGTCTAAAATAATGATTTTTAGAGACCATTTAGAAAAATATTTTGTGTTAAAAATTTAGAGCTGTTAAATATCAGTTTTATGAAGTTACGATAGTAATGGATTTTATAAACAATAAAAAGGTCAAAGAATTATAAATAAAAATATAAATTTTATTATTTTTGCAAATGTATTTTAAAGACATAAAATCAAGATTACCGGTACGCCAATGACGTCACGTGAGCAACAATGTTCAGTGTTGTATCGGCAAACGTATCGTACACAATAATATATATATATCAAAACTTTATTGATCAGCTGTCCAATAAAACGTAATGCGTCATTTATTTATAGAGGCGGAATAAAGTCCATCAGAGTTGATTAATGATTGCACATTAACAATAAAAAAACTTCACCGTGATGCTCTTCAAATGTCAGATGCGTTATTCGTCCGCGCTCATTTATAATGTATAATATTTACAGGAACTGTCGCAAAGCTTGAATGATTAAAACTATTTAATGAACATGGTTCTTTGAAAGGGGAATAATGGAACACGTTTCTGGACGTTGTGAAAGCGCATGCACGGGTGACAGATTGTTTTACGAAATGAAAACAACTAATGAAAAAACATATTTCCACATAAAGTAAATAAATTATTACAATAACAAGTTATATTTTAAAAAATAGTCAATTCCTTCTTGGGTCAACAAAGAAAAATTTTATTTTCGCATCTTTTTATTATATTATTACAATTAATATAAATATGTATATACATATTACAGAATCAGATTATTAAGTGAGACTTTTTTTTTGTCCAAGTGTCGAATCATATTAGTATGCGGTTTAGGGTAAAGTGATGGATTCTTCATATAGCTCTCGAAGGAAATCATTGATAAGTTGGCTTAGTGCTAGAGTGCTGGATTTCATACATCTAGTCATTCATTTCAAATCCAACCAAAAGACATCAATTTTTAAAAATTTAATTCATGAATAAATATTTGGAAAAACTGTATTAACATCAATTGATATCCACTACAGGTTTGAAAAAGTGTATTTGAACTTGAATGAATAAAAAAAGTATTTTATTAACGACTGAATTAACTCAAAGTGTTTCTATATGCATAATAATATAATTACACTTTATAAAGCACGTAAGTAATAGTAATAATTAACATAATTATTAGCTGAAATATATATATTTTTAAATATCTTTTTAAATATACGATTTTACCTTTTCGAGCTCAGGTTTCAATATGGTAGAAAAATTGTTTACATTTTTTTTTTTAACCCTTGTATTCTTGCTATGGATAACGGGTGAGGTTTCCTAAACCTTAAGAAATAATGCCTTGAAAAAAATAGGCTGCCACTTCCTGCCGGCATTTTGATTATACTCGTAAAAAGGAAAATTGTTGGACATATTGTATCTCATACAATGGTCATTCAGCTTAAATCCCTCGACGTTAGACCATAATACTATTTTTTCATCATCCAACAGTATTCCAAAAGTTCATATTGAAGTTTTGGGGACAAAATTGGTTTTCAACCTAACGGAACACCAAGTAGAGTTTTAATTTCTGCCAAAGGCTCTTTAACATACGCCTTTAAGGTTAACCTTTAGGCGTCAAATGTTTTCTAGGCTTTTAAATCATCCATTTCTTTATTTTTCACAGCTGTAACAGCTTCTTTTATTTCTTTTTTGTCCTATTGATTTACATTGCGACATCTATAAAAATGTGAAAATTAATGTAAATAAACAAAGTTCCAAGTATTGCACAGTGGGCGATGTTTGGAACAGCATGATGGGCTATATTAGGCACACGGTAGCATAACAAAATGACGGAGGGTACAAACAAACAAGCTACTTCTAATTCCGTATAGAGGTGATCAATAGAAATCAATATTATAACAACTTCGATAAAACTTATGAACCAGAGGATACGGTATTACAAGAGAAGGTGGTTTCTTAACTCAACATGCTTCAAAATTATCAAAAATTCACAGAACTTTAACTTAACAATAAACACCACCAAATAAATACAGTAAATAACCGTGAGGGAGGAGGAAGTAATCTATGGGTTTGTTACTTGATAGCAGGACTATCTAGCCCTATACACCACTGGGTGATATTAGAACCTGGGCGGTATTCGTGCCATATAACATATATATATATGTTAGAGAGAGAGAGAGAGAGAGAGAGAGGGAAGTAGGGCTATAGTGTAAACTAATAGAAGGACTAATTGAAAAAGACTAAGAATATTCGTTGCACGTTTTTATAAAACAAACAACCAATATTTATTGGATTACAAATTTTCCAGATTTATATTCAATAAACTCATCGGAACATGTATCGTAGATCTTATAGACTAAATAAACATTACACTGAAGCAATAACAACGGATGTAGGAATATTAAGTTTGATAAAAATATGTCATTTTCATAAAGAAAGTTCGTATTGACAATTTACTCACCCATAAACTTTATAAAGTTGCTAAATATTTATTCAACAGTTGGTGTTCATGAATTGTAATCTAGAGTAATCTGACAAGACCATATGAACTATTACATATTGATAGTTTATTTGGGGGACACTCCAGCTTAAAGATTTTTGCATGTTTTATCGCTGGGTTTATCCTTGCGGGAGGAGAGGATAACTTCTTTCCTGCCAGAAGTTTTCTTCCCGCTCTTTACGCGATACTTAATCTACTACTTACCTTTACTGTCTTCAAACTATTTCGGAAGGTTCTACTGATCCCGAGTAGTTCTAGGATACCGTAGGGTCTGTTGGAGTTCGTCTCGCCCTACAGCCGGTCACCAAATCCAAGCCTTAGGCTGAGGTCTCAAGACTCTTACTGGTCATGGCACCAAACACCCCACCTCAGGCCTGACGCTAGTCACCAAGCTGTGGGTCTTTGTTAGCGGTTTGAAAATATGCTAGATTGAAGATGCTCCACAAAATAATCTATACTATATGTTCTTTGACAAGGAAGTAGAGTCTAAAGACATGCATTCCTTACCCCCATACTTCGTTTTTTACCATCTACAGTTTTCTGCAAAACACACTCTAGAATGTCTTCCTATTATCCATGAAAAGAGCTAAATAAGGTATGTCGACAATCAATCGTGATTTCTTCATTGGCGGTAGGGATACTAAACCCAAGCGCATGCGAAACAGGAGGGACTACCAAGAGACTGCAACCACGGCTGTGCGGAGTTTGGCTTGCCGTTTGGAAAATTCTGTTCGTCCCGAGTAGTTCTGGAAGAGCGGCCAACAGCTGTCACTAGTGGAGTTTGTCTCGTCCCTCGGGCCAGTTACAGTTACCAGTCAAGCCCTTATAGTAAGGTCGATACACTCTTAAATACTGGTACCACGGGGTCACGACATCAATCCACCGCCTCGACGACTGGACTGTAGACTCCCAAACGTATTGGCTAAAATTGTGTTCTTTGGCAAAGGAGATGAGAGCCGAAAGGCTAGGTACGCGTTGCTACAATCTACATTTCTTCAACATCTTTTTTTCCAGTTTACACAAAGCACTATTACACTGGTCCGGATTAAAATAGTAAGTGCCAAATTGGTATAAAATGTTCGGTTTATTGCTTGTTTGTTTGATAGTCTTGTCTCATAATGCTTTAACTATGTATATATTCAAATAAAGTCCACCTTTATGATTAGTTGCCTTGGAAGCTAGGTTTCACTAGGAAACTTTTAATACCTCTTTGAGTTACTACGTCCCTAGGTTGGAGAGCAGTGACGTACAAGAAGAATACGAAACTGAGTGATCTGCGAACCTTGTTTAGAAGGAACAGATTGATGCCCATAGACTCTGTAAGAAGTTGAGCATAGAAGACCAAGGAAGGAAGCTAGGAACAGGCAAGGCATAGCCTGGATGACTGGGAAAGGGATCTGAAGGGCTAGAACCTTACTGGTAGCTGTTGCTAATAGAGAAACCAGCAGCTATGGATTTTCGCTCATGATTACGCAAATCATTCTGTTTAATTTGATTTATATTAAAGTGTAAGTGATAATTGAATACAATAAAACAAGGTTGGTCAAGTCGTATCACTAAATGAAAACGACTCCTTCGGTGACAAACACAAAGGCCTTTTGCTTTGCCTTTGACGGGATGCGCTTATATTGGTGTCACGTTTCTTCACAAGAGGTGTCTAACTGTAACAATCCCAGTCGTGGTTTTCATTCGACCTCCGATAATTAAATGAGACGTCAGCATCTGAGCGAATTTCTTGAATTAAATTCACTCACGAGAACCTCTTTGTTTTGCTTTGTCCTTCCTTTACACTCTAGATATTTATCGCTTTAGCTAAGAGAGTGGAAATAAATACGTTAACAAATTATTCTTTGGTATTTATGTTTACTCATAACTATATATTTGTGTTTATATTTCCATTTATATGTACTTTTCTACGTAAAAATGAATCCTTGCATGAGCTTCAATACTTTCGGGATTATTGCTATTATTGTTCTTGTTATTACTAAACTCCTATTATCTCACACTCTCCTGATACGTATCGTGTACAAATTTTCAATCTTTAATAAAATACGTTATTATTCATCCACTCAATTTCATATACACTTTTTTAACCTATTGTGGACGACAATTGACTTTAATACAATTTTTCAAATATTTATTCAATAACTAAATTATCAAAATTTGGGAGTCTATGTCGGATTCAAACAGAGTATATTCATGTTAAAAGTCTAGCGCTTTGGCACTCGGCCAACTTTCCCCTAGCTAGAAATGTATTTCTCAAAGATGTACACTATATGAATTTTCTTTGCCCCAAAGGGTTGTCGACGAAACCTCCACTGTACAACCTTAAATGCCATGGCTACTGCACTATATCATAAATAATGCTCAAGGATTAAAAACGAATGAAAAGAATAAAATAAACAAACAAACTGGATTAACGGTATCGAACTTTGCTTCACAAACGGACAATGCGAAAGGAAAGTGAAAACAAACTACAACACAATGCAAGTGACGAAAAAAGCGTATAAATAGTAACTAAGAAAAATAATAGTCATTCTATTTTGCCACTTAATATTGTTATTCTGACATGTGTGTATATATACATAAAAGAAACTAAAATAAAATTTGTCTTTGTTGACTCAAGTAGGAGTTGACTTTAAAACAAAAAAAGTTTGTGTTACTTGTTTTTTATAACCAAATTTTTTATTACCACATACTTTGTGCGTATATTGCAATGTACAAGTTTATTAATGTAGTAATATAAAGTTCATTGCAATTCCCCTGAATTGATGTTAACATTTTCTTTTTCTCTCTTATACGTTTGCTTTATTTTTCGAGGGCGTTTTTAATTCTTTGTTATGCTCTATGCTTTACATTTAGTCAATTTTTCAATGTGAAAATACTGTTGAAATATGTAATTGAAAATCTGATAACTTTTTATATAAAAACTATAAATTCTGCTGCGCATTTCAAAGTTAAACTGTTACTCTCTTGTATACAATGGGATTAATCTTTGTTCACCTTATATTACAATTGATCACTGTTTTTTTATAAAGTACCGTCAGTCGGTCAGAATCCAGAATGGCGCAAGGGGACAACACTGTCTCCTTCAGGAAACGTACAGTAAGCCAGCAACTGTTTATGATCCCTGTCAAGAAGCAGGACCCGGACAATAAGCCAGTCACAAGTAAATTTTGGGGGTTGCAGTGAATGTGGGGGATGGGTTGCGAGAGAAAAACGGAAAGATAAACTTCCGCGCAAGTGTGGTTGTAATCAACGTATGACTAAATCATTCATAAAATACTATTGTCTTGCAGGACCGGATGAATTATTTGATGTAACATGCTTTTAAAAGAGAAACATAGTGTACATAATCTATTTTTGACATTTATAAATAATTGTTTTATAATAAAGTGGAAAACTTGTGCAACTTCATTTACTCATGGGTAGTTAGGCTTCGTAAGTAAAAAGACAGTTTTGAAACATGTCAGCACAGTAAGTTGCTGAAGTTTTTTTCACCTAGTTACAAAACAATTATTTATGAATATTAGAGGCAAAATCAAGATGATTAGAACTAACTAAAATGTTATTTTAGTCATCTTGTCTGTGATTGAAAATTATTTTGACTTTTCGATAATAAATAACATTTTGATAGTTTTCATGAATGTTATAAATACGGTTATTTCAATTACAAGTCAAATTTTAAAAAAACTGGAAATAATTTAGTTACTTTGGTTCGTACTACTTTACTATACTTTACATACAAATTAATGTTAAAACTATCCACGTTTAATTAAATACCAGTACACCTGATCTTGTTATTTATTAGTAGGTTTTCCTTTTAGATTATATTTTTAGCTGTATTTATACCTTTATTTATTAGTAGGTTTAGTTATTTTTTAATTAGACTTAGATTTTAGACGGTTAATGTTTTTGGCGATGATAACCAACATAGGTTTTTCGCCAGGGAAAAAACATTAAAGCTGACTTTAGCCATGAACGTTAACTTAACGCTACAAAAAAGTTCATATACTTAAAATGATCATCTTAATGTGTAATCCTGCTCAAAAATATATATTTTTTTCATAAAGTCTCATAAGATACTTTTTAAAAGTAAATACTTTGTATGCCCGAAGTTAAAATAGTAGTCATGTGGTTATTTATGTAAATAAACTGTACGTGTTTGTTTGGGTTTTGATGTAGTGTATTTTTATTTAATGTTTCACAGTTTGTTTTACATTATTTTTATTTCTTTAGGTTTACCATAGACATTGGGTATGGGTTTATCCACAGAGGATAGAGGAAATGCGGTTTTAGTTTGCTAACATTTCTAAGAGATTTAGTTTACAGGCGGTTTTATTGCTCTTTCTCTATAGGCGCTAGTAATATGAGGTGCAACAGGCCAGAAAGAATTTTATTTGTTTATAAAAAAGTAAGTGTCAAATGTACATAGCAAAAACTCTAACTATGAGAGACTCTTTGATGACTGTTGTTATAGCGATCAGATTTTAAAGAGATTATGGTGTTTTAAAGAGCATGATCAAAACTAATATAATTTCATAGCCTAAGAAATTGATAAATTTAATATATTTCTTAAAACTAAACCTTTTGCTTCTGCCAAGTTAGTTTCTTTTTTATTTGAAAAAGGAAATCCTTTTATTTGAATTTTTGCCATTAATTAAAAGTTTTCTCTACATACATAGTTATTACAGATGTGAATAATGTTAAATGTTTGTCTTTTTCGGTAAATGTAAACATGTGTTCCATATTAGGCGTGTATTTGGCGTCGTTATAGTTTTAGTGCCTTTTTGTTTAACTTTCAAAAGCAATTATCTATTCTGTATTCAACGGTGTAATTTTGTTTCTATAACTTTGTACATAGTATATATAAAATTTTAATTTTACTCCTTGCTCGTTTTTTAAAAATATTTTACAACTTGTAAAAACAAAAGTCAGTTAAATACATAGTTATATTCTTATGAAAAGCTTTATTTTCACTTCCTGGTAACTCATAATGAAAGGAGATCTTGTACTACACAATTTTAATTCTACGTAGACTACTATGACTATACACATGTATGGCTTATAACACTGTAATGAACAATTTCAATCAAATTACAACTGGTTTTCTAAAATCTTATTACAATGTTTGCATGGCAATTTGTTTATTATAACGTCAACTCAACTTAGAAATACATTTTGTTAAAAATCATACAAGATAAAACATTTTCCCTCTAGTTAAAATCATATGATATTAATTGTTTGTTTAATTAATGTATAATTTTGCGTATACTTCGTAAGAGAATTTGATAATATCAAAATTAAAAGTTGCACTTATTTACGATGTTTTAACAATAAAATTGTCTGTATTCTTAAAAACAAAGGGTTTTCTTTGTAATTATTATAACGTTTCGATACTCGTGTCTCTACTTTATTTCTCCCTTGTAGAATTTAAACATAATGGATTTGATTTTTTATCCTACCAGTATAATTGCGAGTATTTTAATAAATAGTTATGATAGACTTGGGCCGTGTCAAGATTATTATCTGGCGTAGTTTTATCAAAATAATTAAATTAGACCTACACTTTTTTTACATGGAATAAAATGGGGTGAAGTACTATCAAAGACCGACACGTTGAACGAGTTAGAAGGGTGAGTTGGTTTTCCAAGAAGCTCTTAAACTCATAGTGTGCCCACCGAAGGGGAAAGTCTCTTCCGTCTCTTTATCTCACTTCCCATTTCTCCGAGAGTGAGAGACAGAGAAGGCTGGCTGGCTCAAAGTCCGAAGACCGAAAAACTACCTTGCTACCCTTGTAAAACGAAGGGGTAACTGGCTTATAGGCCTACACCGGTCTCCCTCAGCTAGTTTACCCGATCCTAGCTCCAGACAGGAAGTAAGTCAGTACAAACTATAAATACGTAATTGGGAGAAATCAGAAAAACTTAACATCAGAACAGTTCCTTTAACATCCCTTACACGAGAAGCTAAGGCTGAAGAGGACAGAAAGTGAGCAGACAGTATCAAGATCCCCTGTCCATTAACCTAAGCCCTTTTGCCAACTTGGTGATGACTATTGAGATGAGATTTTTTTAGTAAAGTTCTTTTATAATTTTAATTCTACTATAATAAATTGAATGTTATTCACCATATTTAAAATTCTATCTCTGTTAAAATGTTGTGTATAGTTTTACGATGATCCTAATAATGACTGTAATCGCTAAGAAGATTAGAAAAGGCTTGGAAATATAATTAGGATTGAAGTAGGGACATAAAACCGCCTGTTAAAGCAGGGCTTCTCACACTGGGGGAGGGGCTCCTGAGGGAGGGATAGAAGGTTTTCAAGAGGACGAGTATACTTAAGTGTACTAAAGCTGCCTATGCCAAGAGTTCTGTGTCCTCAGTGGGTACCCTAACGTAGCCAGTGCGTACTTGACTACGTCATTGCAATATAAGTTTTTTTCTTATTCTATTTTATACATTTTTAACAACGTTTTAGGATATATGTTGTACAAGGCCCGAATTAAATCTATCACTGTAGGATTGCAGCATTATCAATTGTAGGGTTAACTATTTTTATATTATATAAATATTTATATTAGGAGTTAAATAAAATTATTTGATGTTTAATTAACTTCACCAGCTTCAGTTTTATAATGAGATTGTAATTCCTGATTGTATATAAATGGAAGGGAGGCCTCATGTCATTGTTATAAAGAAGGGGGCGTAGAGCCTGAAAGATTGTGAACAACAGTGTTAAAAGATGTATAGAAAATCATAAAATCTCGTGTGCAAATTTGCTTCTTATATTAATCTTTCTCTATATTGGGTTCACAAAAAGTATCTATTTTGTATAAGCTCTAAGAAGAACTTTACTTAAGAGTAGATAGAATTACAGGGGCGTAAGACGACATAATGATCCCCTCGTAGTGACAATGGGGGGGGGGATGAAATGGAGGGTCATTTACCTAAATAGCCCTGCTCTCAACCGGGGGAGAGGACCGCCAGTTTCCCTATATATTTTTCTTATTTTTATAAAAAAAACACAAAACAGTACATTTTTAAAGTAATTATAACAAGCTCATACAATACAACAATTTCCGATTTTCACTCAGCATATACGAAACATATTTACTAAATTAAATTTTGATTGAATTCGTTTATACATGGCGTTGTCACATTTGTAAACAAATTGTATTCAAAAAAGGGTTTGCGCGAAGGGAGTCGTTTGAATACGAGTGTACCGCTTGCTAATACGGCCTCAGTAGTGTTTGAACTGAGTTCAACTGCGTTCGGCAAAGCAATATAAATGGTAATATGAAATCATTTAGGTATTGAACCTTTTGACAGTGAGAAGGCTCCAATAACAAATCGAGGGCGCGTCGTTAGCACAAAATAAATCCAACTCGAGTGGTAAAGGGATGAATGAATGCATTTTAATGGCGAAGTTATTTGTCTTCAAACTAATTTCAAGGCGAAGTTGTAGTGAAGATTTTTTGCATAAAAAATTCTATTTTTATAAATTAAAGCAAGGATTTAACCTACCTCAGGGCTTGAACAATTGCGTCACTCTTAGCCTTTGAATTGTTCATGAATGACTTACTTTTATAGAACATGGTAATATTCGAATTGTAGCGACAATCATGGCTTGCGTGTACAAGCTCTTTGCTTTTGGGAAGCCTTTCTCTATATCATGGACTTGAAATGCTGTTGCTCTCAAAAGTTTAATAAGGGAGAACAACTAAATTATCTCGAAACAGTAGAAATGAGCCCCAAATGTTGAGAGGTATAGATCCACACGAGGCTTAGTACGCGCGTAATTACAGAGATTTATTTGTCCTTGTAGGACAGGTTATTGAAATAACTTTATAATAATTCTATTTTCATATTATGTTTATTGTTACAAACTGTTTCTATCATTTATGTTCACAGTAAAGTAAACAGTTTGGGAGCATAAATCAACTTAAATTTGCAACTACAAAAGTTAATTTAACTATAACATGAGTCCTCATAGGCAGGCTTTTGTAGAAATGTAACACGCTACTAAATACAAACACAATATAAATATAATGTAATATAAATAAAACGCAAAATTAAAAGAAAACGGGAACACGCCATTCACACCCTTAACACTTAAAAATAAAATGTTTTAGAAATACAGCAGAACCTCTGTAATTCTTCACGTTCGGGACGAAGGAGGATCAATTCGAGAAAAAGACGAATTACGGAATCAACATGTAATTGTAGGTAAACATAGCATTTAAATACGGGCAATAAGTATGTGATGTAAATAATGTTGTACTTACATTGTTTATGTCGGTCTAACAACTCAACATCACTATACAAACATTAGTAGCCTGCAGTATAGTTCGTTATTACAAATACCGTACGTCAGGCTATTTTCATATTAGACATAAAAAACCTTTTGCAGTGCTTTGTAAGAACAATAACTGTTGTGAATGCAATAATATAATACTCTATGACAATCCTCTATGGAAAAAAAAAAGAAAAAGAACATTATATAAATTAACAGATGATTTGTAATTGTTTTAGTTTTCTCAGTTTTTTGTTTAGAGTTTTGTTTTAAGAAAGATGTGAAGTAATAAATAGTGTTTAAATATGAAATAAGTTTTATTACCAGCATAATTATATAAATATGACGAGTGTTCCGCCTGTAGCGGCAGTGTCAAAAGTTTATAGAAATAACATATGGCGACCGTGACAGGATAATAATTTGGTTACAGTTAAAATCTATGATCCATTAGTAAGTATTTTATAATGGATGCTCTGAAAAAGAAAAGAAAATTGTTTAGAACTGGATTTTCACGTTTACACAATACATTATTAGAATCCATAAAAAATGAAGATGATGTGATTTTGTTAAAAGCTAATTTAGAGCTATTACGTGAAAAACATAATCAATTGGAGGTCTTAGACCGAGAAATTATTGAAGTTTTACTAAATGAAAATGCATCTACTGAAGTTTTAGAAAATGAGGTAGAATCTGCCGATGAATACTCAGGCAAGTTTAAAATAGTTGAGTATTTAGTTGAACAGGCTATTGACAAGGCTAGGCCTAAGACAGATACTAGTGTGAATGTAGAAAAACGTAAATTTAAGTTACCCACACTTGAGTTTAAAAAGTTTGGTGGTGATATTAGTGATTGGTTGCCGTTTTGGGGCCAATTTAAGAAAATCCATGAAGACCCCTGTATTGATTCTGATGACAAGTATCAGTATCTCCTGCAAGCGACTATCCCTAATACTAAGGCTAGGGAAATTGTCGAGAGTTTTCCCCCATGTGGACGTAGTTATGAACAGGCTATTGAACATTTAAAATCTCGCTTTGCCAAAGATGACCTGTTAGTAGAGTTTTACATAAGAGAAATCTTGAAAATTGTAATAACATTAAATAGCAGTGAAAGTAAAATTACTATTTCCTCACTTTATGATCAAATTGAGTCAAAACTAAGGTGTTTAGAAACTTTAGGTGTAACAAAGGAGAAGTACGCTGCTATGCTCTTCCCATTAGTAGAATCTTGTCTCAGGGAGGATTTATTAATAGCTTGGCAGAGAAGTAGGCCTAACTCTCAACAGGACGAGACCGCGTCAGAAAGTAAAAGTAGGCTAGATAGCCTAATGAATTTTTTGAAAATTGAAGTGGAGGGAGAAGAAAGAATAAACTTAGCTAAACAGGGATTTGGTTTACAAAAAACAAAAGTATCAACAGGTGATAATCCTACGAGTTCATATAAAAGAGACTTTGCAAGTAAAAATAAGCATATTAAAAATACAAGAAGGCCTACCAGCAATGTTACAGCAGCTGGCCTTGTAAATGTAAAATCAAATACGTCTACAGTAAGCACAGATAAGACGAAGTTATCGATGTGTGTGTTTTGTGACGGTGGTCATTTAAGTGAAAACTGTTTTAAAGCTAGGGACATGTCTTTAGAAGAAAGGCAGAATATTCTTACTAGCAAAAGGTGTTGCTTTTCTTGTACAAAAGTAGGACATTTAAGTAAACATTGCAGAGCTATTGTTAAATGTATTATTTGTAATGGAAAACATGTACCACTTATGTGTTCAAAGTTGCAGAATAATTTTAATAGGTCTAACATTAAACCTAAATGCGAGGAAAAAGAAGCTGAGCCCAATTTTGAGAATTCCTTGTCCAATGTGAATGGCAATCAGGTTTACATGCAAACTCTTGTTGTCAAGGCTGTTAGTGACACAAAAGAACTCAATGTGCGTTTACTTTTTGACAGTGGATCCCAGAGGTCATACATAAGGAAATCGACTGTTGAAAAAATGAAATATGACACTTGTGGTGAAGAAACATTATTACATGGCCTGTTTGGAGGAGAGGTCACTAAGCCTCGCAATCATGCATGCTACAAAGTCAGACTACAAAGTATAGATAAAACATATTCTTGTAATTTCAAGGCACTTAGTGAAATAAATATTTGTACTTATGTTCCTGCCTTGAAACCAGGAAGATGGACTGATGAACTGATGGAAAGAGGTATTAAATTGTTTCAGGATGCAGACAGTCCAATTGAGATATTAATTGGGGCTGACATATATGGGAAACTTCTAACTGGAAGAAAAGAGGTTCTAGATTGTGGTATTATAGCCCTTGAAACTCATTTAGGATGGGTTTTGACAGGAAAATTTCAAGAAAGTAAAGAATTTAGTTCTATGACAGCACTTTCTATGTTTGTACAAAGTAATTCAATATGCAAGCTGTGGGAAATGGATGTTTTAGGTATAAAAGACCCACTACAGACCAGAAGCAAACAAGAAATTGAACATTCTGTTCAAACACAATTTTTGGAAACTGTGAGAGTAAATGAAGAAGGACGCTATGAAGTCAAATTACCTTGGTCCGAAGACCACCCAGAAGTTCCAAGAAATTTCAATCTTGCAAAAAAAAGGCTTGAAAACTCAGTGAAAAAGCTAACAAATGAAAGTTTATATAATGTATATAACAATGTGTTTTCAGATTGGCTGGAAGATGGTGTTATTGAGGAAATCCCAATAAGCAAATGGGATGAAGGTCACTATTTACCTCATAGACCAGTGATAAAAGAAAACAGCACCACTGCAGTAAGACCGGTTTTTGATGCCTCGTCTAAAGAAAAGGGTTACTATTCCCTTAATCAGTGTTTGGAAATAGGTATTAACTTAATTGAAATAATACCAGCTTTGCTTTTACGTTTTCGACTTTATAAAATAGGAGTTATCGCTGACATAAAAAAGGCGTTTTTGCAAATAAGTTTGTATGAAGAGGACAGAGATTTCCTAAGATTTCTGTGGCAAAACACAGATGGATCACTCAAGATTTTCCGACATAGAAGAGTTGTTTTTGGAGTCTCAAGTAGTCCATTTTTGCTCAATGCCGTCATCAACTACCACCTGCAGAAGTATTTAGTACCGTGTGCTGAAGACAATCAATTTTCTAAATGTACAATAGAAAAGTTGTTTAAAAGTTTCTATGTTGATAACTGTGTTACAGGTGTAAATAATGAAAGGGATTTGAAACAGTTCATTTCAGAAGCAATACAAATATTTTCTTTGGGAAAGTTTGAGCTGCGAGGATGGGAATATACTGAACCTGGTCTGGAAGACAAGACAGAGGCTTCAGTCCTAGGTCTCACCTGGGACAAGAAAGAAGACACAATTTCTGTGAGTTTTCATAAAATAGTAAATTTAGAAGAGAACTTGGTAACACAACGTGTTATATTGTCCACTGCACACAGATTGTTCGATCCTATTGGATTCACTTGTCCTATTTCCATATGCCCTAAGTTATTATTGCAGGAATGCTGGAAAGATAATTGTGGGTGGGACAAAGAAGTACCAGAAGAAATCAAACAACGATTCAATATATGGTTTCAGGAACTCGATCAATTAAAAGAGATGAAGATTCCACGATGGCTACAAGGTGTGGATGACGTAATCATTTCTGTATCAGTTCACATATTTTGTGATGCCAGCAAATTTGCGTACTCAACAGCAGTATTTATGCGTTTTGAACTTAGTACATGTATTCAATTACAGCTAATCCAGGCAAAGTCACGTGTAGCACCTGTAAAGAAGATGACAATACCCAGACTTGAACTAATGGCTGCTACTATAGGTGCTAGATTAGGTTCTTCAGTAGTGCAAGAATTAAGAGATGAAAACAAATTTGAATGTAATATTAAATTTTTTTATTGGAGTGACTTTTCTACAGTAATAGCTTGGATTAAAAGAGAAGAAAACTGGGGAGTATTTGTTAGAAATAGAGTTGAAGAAATCTGCAGCCTCACTTCCAGAACATCTTGGCGGCACATTCCCGGCACTATGAATCCAGCAGACTTGCCCAGTAGAGGATGTTCAGTTTCCAGGTTGATTAGTTCCAGATGGTGGGAGGGCCCGTCATGGTTGAAGTTGCCTGAAGATACCTGGCCATCAAATGAACCTGAACCTGACGAAGAATTAATTTCTTTAGAAAAAAAGAAAGGACCTACACCTTCACTTTTAAGTAATAATTACCCAAAAGATTGGTTTTATTACTTTTCAAATGATTTTGATAAGATTGTGTGTGTTTTTGCATGGTTGCTGAGATTTATTCATAATTGTAACCCCTCAAAGAAGGAAAAGTGTGTGAGTAAAGTTTTGTCATGTAAGGAGATTATTGAAGCTAACAATTTTATAATTAGAATTGTTCAACAGCAATCATTTGAAGGAATAAGGGACCCTAAATTGGCTTCATTGTCACCATTTATGGCTGCTGATGGTATTATAAGGCTAAAGACAAAATTAACAGAAAGAAAGGATTTGGAAAATTTTAAATTTCCTGTTGTTCTACCATCAAAACATGACATTGTAGATATTCTTATTCTTACAATACATAAGAGATCATGTCATGTGGGAGTTCAAGGTCTCTTAAGTTTATTAAGAGAAAACTATTGGATATTGAGAGGAAGAAAAACAATAAGTAATACTTTGAAAAAATGTATTCCTTGTCAGAGACATAATTCAAAAAATGTAGAAACAATCACTCCACCCTTACCTGAAAGTAGAGTACGAGATGCCGCAGTATTTGAAGTGGTTGGAATTGATTTTGCGGGACCTTTGTTTCTACGAGATGGCAGTAAAGTTTGGATCTGCATATTCACTTGTGCAGTATACCGTGCTGTTCATTTGGAGTTAGTAAAGTTTCTTTCTGTCGAAGCATTTATAGATACACTTAGAAGATTTATTGCAAGGCGAGGAAGACCATCAATAATATATAGTGACAATGGTACCAATTTCACAGGTACAGAAAAGGCATTTAAAATTCTAGATTGGAATGCTATCTTAAAATATAGCTCATGCCAACAAATTGACTGGAGGTTTAACCCTCCCTCTGCTGCATGGTGGGGCGGATGGTGGGAGCGACTCATCCGACTCATGAAACAGTTGCTACGCAAAACCTTGGGCAAAACGTCATTGGATTATGAGGAAATGGAGACAATCTTATGTGATTGTGAAAGTATCATGAATTCTAGACCTTTGACATATTTATCTGAAACTTCTTCAGACCTAACTGCTATTACTCCAAATATGTTTTTACATGACTTAAAAGAAATTGGAGTTCCAGATTGTGACCATGTAAATACAAAAAGTCTTAACAAGAGAGTACGTTATCGACAACACCTGAGAGAAGCATTGCGAAAAAGATTTAGGATTGAGTATTTAGGACAATTAGCTTTAAAAAGTAAGAAAAACGGCAGACAGTTGAAAGTTGGAGAATTAGTACTGATTGAAGTTGAAAATAAAAAAAGAATTGATTGGCCAATAGGACTGATAGAAAAGACTATCATTAGTAGAGATGGAGTGTGTAGATTAGTGCAATTGAAGACTGCTTTTGGAAGTTTATTGAGACCAATACAAAGACTATATCCTCTTGAAATGCAAGAAAAAACCAATGAACATGAACTACACCTGGAAGAAGATAATGTGACAAAAGAAAATAAAATTGTGACATATTCAAGAAGTGGCAGACAAATTAAGCTTCCACAAAAATTTGTTGATTAATCTTTTAACAATATACTATTTTTTAATGTTTTGAGTTAAACCATAACTCAAAAGGTGGGAGTATGTTGTGAATGCAATAATATAATACTCTATGACAATCCTCTATGGAAAAAAAAAAAGAAAAAGAACATTATATAAATTAACAGATGATTTGTAATTGTTTTAGTTTTCTCAGTTTTTTGTTTAGAGTTTTGTTTTAAGAAAGATGTGAAGTAATAAATAGTGTTTAAATATGAAATAAGTTTTATTACCAGCATAATTATATAAATATGACGAGTGTTCCGCCTGTAGCGGCAGTGTCAAAAGTTTATAGAAATAACAATAACATTAGTAAGAAAACATAAGGTATATTAAAACGATAATTAAAGAATAAAAATATGGTACAACTCACAAATATACATTTTTTTAATTTCAAACGCGTTTCAACGACTAATTTGTCGTCATCCTCAGTGAAGATACACAAATGAAATTAACTAAAATATATATATATATATATATATTAAACATAACCTATAAAGTTTTAGCAAAAGTAAAAACAAAACTCTTGTTTTTACTTTTGTTTTTACTTTTGCTAAAACTTTATAGGTTATGTTTAATATATATATATATATATATATTTTAGTTAATTTCATTTGTGTATCTTCACTGAGGATGACGACAAATTAGTCGTTGAAACGCGTTTGAAATAAAAAAATTGTATATTTGTGAGTTGTACCATATTTTTATTCTTTAATTATAACTTTCACTCACAAGCCAGCTCGAATATTATTTATATATTAAAACTATTTAAGTTTTAGTTTTAAAAAAGTCTCTGACTTTCTTTTTTACAAATCAATTCTTTTCTGATAGCGGCTACACTACGTGACAGGGCAGACGATGTTTGTTATACCTGTGACTAATACAATGACGAATTAAAGAGTGACCAATTAGAGAGTTTCTACAGTATTTAGTTTTAAGAAAATCAAACATTACACCCTTCACAAACATCTAACGGTCATACAACAAGCTTTACGTTCTACCTAATGATTTTAGATTAACCTATAACTATCTTAAACTAATTTATTACTAGTCAATATGAATTAAAAGGAATGTGTCCATGTTACTTGGCATATTCGTTCTAATGGAGGCTATGTAACAGTTTTGTAAAATAGTTTAATACTTTTACGAACATGCGACTGTCTTAAAAATTAAGGTTTTAAGGTCTAACGGGGTTGGTGACTAGGACCAAGTCTTTAATCTGGAGGTTCAACCCTTCTAAGCCTTTAAATAAAAATATAATCACTTATTGAAAATTAATGATTAAAAATATATAAGCAAATTACTCTTTTTTAAACAGCAACATACTTATATAACACGGTGGTGATGAAACAAAAATTTATGTCAATATAAAACGCAAGTTTTAAAATCATAAGATTAAAGTAACATCAAGTTATAACAAGTTTTCGTTTAACAATGGCAAAACACTATATATTCAATATGTATAGTAACATATTTTATTTAAAATCAATATAATTTAGAGAATAACAAAATCATAAAGAAAATCAATAATAAATTACTTAGTACTTAAGTTAATATAACTTATTTTATGTCTATATATATCATACATTAAACATCTAGCATCAAATAACGGTAAAGATGTAAATCAGTAAAATTGTTTTTAAAATCCTTCAGATTTATGTTTGGGAGCACAAATATAAATTAAACACAAAGGCACAAATCTGGAGGTCCAACCCTTCTAAGCCTTTAAATAAAAATATAATCACTTATTGAAAATTAATGATTAAAAATATATAAGCAAACTACTCTTTTTTAAACAGCAACATACTTATATAACACGGTGGTGATGAAACAAAAATTTATTTCAATATAAAACGCAAGTTTTAAAATCATAAGATTAAAGTAACATCAAGTTATAACAAGTTTTCGTTTAACAATGGCAAAACACTATAGGGCCTATATTCAAAATGTATAGTAACATATTTTATTTAAAGTCAATATAAGTTAGAGAATAACAAAATCATAAAGAAAATCAATAATAAATTACTTAGTACTTAAGTTAATATAACTTATTTTATGTCTATATATCATACATTAAACATCTAGCATCAAATAACGGAAAGATGTAAATCAGTAAAATTGTTTTTAAAATCCTTCAGATTTATGTTTGGGAGCACAAATATAAATTAAACACAAAGGCACTAGAAAGTAATCTTGCCTGTTACGTCTAGAAATAAATATATGGACATAAAATAAAATAAATAGGTATAAATTATTCTTCTGTTGTATTTAATTATGTATGTAAATTTATGTGTGTAATTTGAACTCTAAAAAACCACAATGTTCTCACAATGGCTACAAATGTTAGAAACGATTAAATAATAGTGTTTTCCAATTGATTGATGAACTTAATGCAATGTATATATGAACATTTCTAAACTTTATAAAGCATTCAAGTGTATTTCATGTTTAAACAACTGCTTATTAATATTAAAATAAATTAATAACAAAAATTCAATGGAATTTAAGTAAGAATGGTATAACAATAAATTTCTTTTAATTAAAACAAGTCGGAACAAAAAATGATTAAAATTATTATAACTATCCTCTGGTAATTCAACTAGATAGTAATTCGGAAATTTTTCCAACTAGCAACAAGAGTAAAATTAAATAATTCAATTAAACCTGCAAAAAGATTCTTAACAAGTATTCTTGCAGTAGAAAAGTAATAGATAAATTTACAGTGAACAAAAATATATAATGTACATTTTATCACATAAATGAGTATAAACAGTCCAGGAATTTACCCACTAGCAGATCACGCTCGACACACCACAGGTACCAGGATATGATTTATATAATATTTCAAAATATATATTGTCAATTTCCTGATTAAGGTTTATCACTGTATTGTCATTGATAAAAATACACACACACACACACACACACTGCAACGTCCCCCCGCTTCGTTGGTACAATTACATATTTATATATCTGCTGCTCACGCCGTTTTGTGTACCGTGTTAAGATCCCTAAAATTTGTCTTTGTTCCCGCGTAATGGACCACGCCAAAATGCAAGCCTATTCCCGCTGACTTCTACCTTAACGTTTGTATGACCTCCCCTAAGATGGTTGGCAGGTTTGTTGGGTCTGTATATAGTCACACATGTCAGTAAAATAGTCAGCTGGAAAGAAACAACATTTATATGAACACACAAAATTTTCAAAGAATCTTACCACTTCATGAGATCTGCAGGTACAGCAACGGGACGTGCAAAATATGATCATGTTTAAGATACCTTTTTTTTAAAAGGCTCCTGTGTTCTTTAAACATGATCTGCCAGTAGACATCATCTCTGTGCTTCAATACAAAAAAACAACTAATTTTTACAATAGCTCAATAAAATTGTTCTCAGGAGAGAACTCGTTTGAAGAAACATTAGGCTCTTAATTTTATATATTTATTAATTAATGAAATTTAATTAAAACTGTACTTTGATTTTATAATCATTATTTATCAGTTGGAAAAAACTAAAAGTTTTTATTGGTTGTTCAACACATTATAAATTCAAATACTGTAAGTTTTTATAATGCATTTAATTACTGATTTTAAACTAAAATAATTTTCTTTTCAAATAAAATACATTTAACTGTCTCTTTATCTTCACAAATAATTAATTAAAAGTTCGTTATTTTTCACATATTTAAATCCTACATTTCATATATATATCATTAATTACATTTACACATTTTTAAACAAAATTATTTCCAAATTTAACATAAAAATTGTATCTTCTCATTTCGAGATTGAATTGGTAAATTCACATTTTATTATAAATAATTTTAAAATTAATATGATTCAATAAATCTGGTCTTCTTGAAAATGATTGGCTTATGGCCAAAACCACTTTGTAAATTTAATATTTATTATTCATTATTTAAACTTTTTTGTTATACTAATTAATTTTACTACTTTTAAGATTTATTTAATTTTTCAACATAGAATGAAGTTATTGTTTAAGTTTAATTGGTAATTTGAATTTAATAAATTTGACGTTAATTTGTATATAATAGAGAAAATGACTTGCCAAGGATTTGCTTGCCGGTCCTAGAGTCCTCTCTTCTGGATTCCCTGGTCTCTGGACATCGGAAGTTCCCATCCCTGGTCAGTCGATGGAAGTCTTCCTCCATTTCCGCGTCCTGGAGGCTGCGTCTGGAGCCCTTGTCCATGGATGGTCTTAGACGACGGAAGCGTGATGGTTTGATCCCATCTGGCCGATGGTGGTGGTCCTAGGCGCGATCTGACATTACGGCCGTTAGCACCTCGTATTAAAAATTTTTACGGACTGCCTTACAGGTCCATAATTTCCTGTATTTATTGCGGCTATGTAACCCTTGCCCCCTGCTCTAAGCTCGTCGCTCTCTCCGGGCTTTTTTTCTTGTACAGGTGGGTTTTACAACGTATTCGATTCAACCTGCATAATTTTGTTATCTGTTTTAGAACAATGTCTATTATCTGAAAAATGTCTATTATTTTAAAATGGCTGTAACGTTTTTGTTATTTCAGTTTTTTAAATTCTGTTTTCATTATTGTTTATTTTGGATTTTTATGGTCATTTCAAAATGTGATGATAGTTCTAGTTGCCTAGTTCTCAAGTTAGCATATTTCGGCACTTAAAAATTTTTCACTTCACTCTCGTTAGTCAAATTTAGTTAGTTATTACAGTTTCGTGCTATTGTAATTTTTAATTTGTCTTAATATTAAGTATTTAAGATTTTACTGACTTCTTCACTCTTTACTATGTTTATTTTTACAATAAATTCAAACCTTATTATTTAAATATTAAAATTGTTATTTAAAAAGTAGGAAATTATTAATTTCCCAATTTGGACGGCCTTCCAGACCGTTACAACACACACAAACACACACACACACACACACACACACACACACACACACACACACACACACACACACACACAAACACACATACACACACAAACACACACACACACAAACACACACACACATACATACATACATACACATACACACACACATATATATGTATATATATATATGTATGTATGTATGTATATATATAGTACATAAATATATTTATATCGAAAGTTAAATAAAATTGTGTGATGTTTAATCGAACCAACCAGTTTAAATTTAATACTCAGATTATAATGAACTACTAAGTTTAAATTGGGGGGTGTACAGCCTGATCGATTGAGAACCCCAGCTTTAGATACTTAGGATACCTTAGGGTGGTCTTTTAAACACCTTGTAACTGTTACAGATTCTATATTAAACTTGCACAATAGGCTAAAGGTTTGCTATAAAAAATGCTATCATTTCGTAATAATATAAAAGACGTTTTTCCAAAAAACATTTGAAATTTCAAAGTTTATAGATCTACACCGTTTCTACAAAGGGAGCCATACCGATAAAATCGGGACAATAGCTTCGTCCATTGATACACTAAAATATTGATATTTGATTGATTTCAAAATGTTTTAGATACGTAATTTATAGGTGGCGCTTCTTACTCGATCCAGTAGCGATGGTAACTGACCGCTAATATTCATTGTTTAATAAAACTGTTTTGTAATTGTATAATGCCTTCAGACCTAACAAATGATGTTTCTAAACTCGTCTTTCATTCTTGAGTTTTAATACAGCTGGAGTATAATTGAGTTTTTATTGGAGACCAGTTTTTCTTAAAAATAATATTGTAAGACAAGGGAAAACATTGTGGTAAAGTTCATTCTATTCCACAATAATAATACGCAACGCCTGTTTATTTATTATGTGTATTTATCGTATTAGCCACTCTTCTAAATAGACAGAGTTCAATTTACTGTGGCTTGTTAAAAGGGAAATTGTATTTTCAAATGGTGTTGGTTAGTGGCACAGAAACCACTAGTTCGTTTCGGAAATTGTTTTATAATTACTATTTATTGTTCCAATTCAATGGCACATACTGTGTGAGGTAATTAAAATTTGTCTTCTTTTTCTATTTAAAAGTAAGTTTTTTTAATTTCTGATTACTGTATGTGCTTGTGTGTGTGTGTGTGTGTGTGTGTGTTGTGTGTGTGATGTGTGTGTGTGTGTGGTGTATGTGTGTGGTGTGTGTGTGTGTGTGTGTGTGTGTGTGTGTGTGTTGTGTGTGATGTGTGTGTGTGTGGTGTATGTGTGTGGTGTGTGTGTGTGTGTGTGTGGGTGTGTGTGTGTGTGTGTGTGTGAGAGACTACATTTTAGCGATTACATTAGAAGGATATATAGTTGTGCACTTCGCGTCTTTTCCATGTCCTTCTATTTGTATTCTTTTCTTATATATACCTTGTTAAAGTTTTCAATTCTTACTAAAATATTCTTTTATTCATTCACTAAAGTTCAAATACATTTTTTTAAATTTATAGCTCATGACACTTGATGCTAATATAGTTTTTTCATATATTAATTCATTGATTCAATTAGAAAAAATTAATTTTAGTTTTATATGGAAGAAAAAACTTTTCACAAAAGAGCCAAGGTATGAAAAATAGTTTTTTCGTTCCATTTGGCTTAAAATAAGTGATAACATATGATTTCATAAAACAGCTGATTTTGTGTTTTAGGTTACCTTTCTTGGTAGAACAGTTGATCTAACGAATAGGTAATGTTAGTTTATTTATAATATTTTATATAATTATATGTAATAATTTGTAATTGTTTAATAAAAAGTAGCTAAAATAAAATTGTCAATTTTGACTTAAGAAGCAATTTACTTTAAACAATTTTTTGTTTTTAATACTTGTTTAGTTTCTCATTTAAATGAATCGGAAATGTTATCTCAGTTGTCAGTTTTATTTTTAACGTCTGGACAGACATAAAAGCGCCTTTTTAAGATTACGTTCAACGCCCTTATTGTTAAACATCGTTCAAGAAACAACTAGAAGAGCGTTATTGTGTCAGAGACATCACAGTGGCATTTCCAAGTTAATTGACATGAACAAACGAAACTGGAACAAACTATAACAGTTGAGTGAATGGAGATGTGTTATCAGTTTCTGTCCCGTGACACTTACAAAGACTCGTCGAGCAGTTGGCGTTTTGCAAGGCGATATTTATCTTACTCTTTGCACTGGCGTTCACCTGTTTTTGGAATTATTGAATTAGCTCATTTGTGCTACTTTGATACATGAAACTGTGAAAAAAATAAACTATAGAGTAATTGAACTAAATGTCCCCACAGTGTCCAGGGGCGTAGACAGAGGAGAGGAAGCTTCCTGGGGAAATTTAGAACATTTTTTAAATATTTTATTCTATTTTGGCACTTCAAGTTACACGATTGTCGAGTCATCGGAAGCAGTTTTTCTAAAACCGTAGTTCTGTTTTATAGATTGATATTGTTTGCTAAAAATAATCTGTTTGGGAGGCACGTTCCCCCTCTGTCGGTGGCTGCTGTTTTAGTTATTAAAACTACAGCTAGATCGTGCTGCTAGTCACAATCTCTACCTTTACTATTATCATTTACAATCAATGGTTATTGTTCGTTCTTAAAAGAATTCAATATACTACTAGGCAATTAAGACTAAATAACAATTTATTTATTCATATTAACCATTTATTTTATGGGTTCTATTATTTAATTGAAATTTATAAGAGTCGGCAGAGTTTTAATGAGGTCTTTTAATAAATGCTGACTTCTCTATTAGGTTATTTACAGTCTACTAACATTGTTATTAAAACGTTTACTGTCTGTACTACATTGTAATCACTGGACACTCAATCTTCACGCTTAAAAAACCATGACATTGTATATTGACATGCCGCTTCTAGTAATTCTAGTCACTTTACTTCTAGAAGGTTCTAGCCCTTACGAGACGCCTGGCTGTTGTGACCGTGTCTAACTGAATCCCATAAATCACGTGAGACCTTGTACATTTCTATAGTAAGACTAGTGAGAGTTACCGTGGTAATTAACTAATTACAGGTTGACCACTGTCCGCCGACACTCGTTCCAAAAGCACATCGTGGAAAGCTACTTTTAGTTGCCAAGTCAAGGTTGGGTGAGGTGCGGCCCTTTCACACCCCCTACTGTGCTAGCGATTTGGATGGGCGGTCGTAACTAGACAACCGCCAAATTTCAATGATCCTATTAAAATGAGATTGTAAACAGATGGCCAGCCAATCACCAGTCCGTAATTATCATAGCTCGAATCCATAAATTTAATTGATAAAACCTTCCTTTCTACATCTTTCCAATATCAGAACGCGTAGGAGATGCGTCTTATAGATCTCTTTCAAAGTGATTACCTTGCACTTCAGAAACAGACTATGTTGAACGAAACCTTACAGCAGATGTAGAGGTGCAGAAGAGCTAGAGACTTCTGCGCAGGTAAAATCTTAGGTGGCGAGAAAACCACTAACACTAGGCGAAAGCAGTGCCCAAGTTCAAGCACCTTTTCGGATTTAGCTGCAAAATTCTTTTCTAATTTGAATTGTAATACAGTTATTATTCGAGCACAGAACGTGTTACAGGGCTTTAAAGGGATAAAGTTGTTCAATGTATCGTGGTGTGAAACAAATTATTTGCCCACAGATAAAAAAAAGCAATGACATGATATGATTTGAGCAAAATAATTCTTGCTCAATAATTCTTGCCCCGCGTCGCTATTTATTTTCCCTCCCACTACGTTAGGATAACAGTTTTCCTTACTTTGGCATTCTTTATTCAATATTCTCCTTCCTAAACTTGCTTCATAAAAGAGGATATTACCGCCTGAACACATTTTTGTGTTTAACGTCTTCTACTATCGATCTTTTCTTCGCCTTATCTTTCTCC
>JBAIZL010000004.1:45723662-45728662 GCA_036971475.1 Prosapia bicincta
TCCAGACTACGAAAGTCTTATGGTCGACTAGATGTGGCATTATATGCCTCACTCACTACTTTATTCTGAAACTAAACATGCGTTGTGGCTAATTAATGGAAAATTAATTACTACTTCCAGATGAATCGTGTAGCTTTTTTATTTTTTTCTTTGTATTTCGTTTTAAAAATTAAAGGTAAAATAGGGTCACATGGCTCATTTTCTCTTTTATATTTGTCTAATATCCGACATTGCAAAACTCATTCCTAATTACTACAGTAATTAATTCTTGAATTTTGTATGACTATCCGAACTTTAAATTTTTTAAATTTGTTAAAACTTACTGAGACAGAACGTTTTCGGTCGCTATGTGGCGTTCTTTATCAGTGTCTTCTGGGAGTTGTTGGGTCAAGCGGTGACGGTTTTAATAAATAGGATTTATAGATTTCAAAAAATAGGATACAAACTAATAACAAATTACAATACAAAATACAACACAACACCAACAACAAAGATAAACTACAAGCACCAGGCGTATAACAACTGAACTGCGACGAATGTAACAAATTCTACATTGGACAAACACGTCACAGCTTTAAACAAAGAGTCGAGGAACACAAACAAACACCAACTCAACATTTTCCAATTACATAAAAGAAACAGGACATATATACACAGACATTTACCATAACCTAGAAATCCTACACATCAACAAAAAGGACCACATCTCAACACACTAGAACAATATGAAATTTACAGAAACACAAATCACAAAGTACAAACATATTAAACGAACAAACACAATACACATCGCACATACTCTTTGATACTATCGAAAACGTACCTTTAAAACCGTCACCGCTTGACCCAACATCTCCAAGCAGAAGACACTGATGAAGATCGGCACATAGCGATCGAAAACGTTCTGTCTCAGTAAGTTTTAAAATAATTTACTAAATATAAAGTTCGGATAGTCAAAAACTATTGTTTAAGTGATTTAAAAAAAAAATTATTTAAACTCTTTATAGTTAATTTTTTTCTGAAAAAATTAATACCCTTTTACTATAGAAGACCTTTGTTTTATAAACGTCTTATTGTTGATGTTATTTTCGATGTACAGGGTTAGATGCACCATCAGGGGAGACACATGCATACAAAGAAAGCTAGTCTGGGTTTGTTGAATATACTCATGTCTTAAACAGTTCAGAATTAAAACATGACGGGAGGGGCGAAGGGGGTTTTGGGGGTAACTTTACCTTTTAAAATTTGTTTAAATCTTTTGTAGTTTCGAACAGTATTAGACAAACAAATCTTTATAGTAAACAAATATTTTCAATGGGCCAGATTCGTAACAAATTTTGTATTAATTTCAAGCTCTCATATGGAAATTTAAAGAATATAATTTCAGGATAATTTTTATATAAATAGAGTTAACATTAGCTTTGGAGCTGGTTTGCGTATACAATGCTCGTAAAAGAAATCAACATGCATAACTTACTAGTAGCCACGCACTGTAGAAGGCGACACGTCGCCAAAACTAATCTGTTGTGTGTTTGTTTATTAAAAACAAATTTTTGGTGAGATTTTGAGTTTACTAATTTGACGTTTACCTTTATGAATAGTTCCCACTAGCTGAGCTCTAATTATTAAATTAAAAAATAAATACATAACTTAGTTTGGCCATATACGAACGCCTAAATTATTGATACCAAAACGTTTTTGTGCGGAGGGCCAACAGATGGAAATAGTTGTTTGTTGGCCAAACTGCAGACTAGAGTACAATATTATTATCTATACTTATTGTAATTATTAATAATATTGTAATTATTTATCGAAATTTTGTTGTTGTTCATGACGAGCTGGTTGTTAATTACTTATTACACTTTTGCTATTACTTGTGGCCAGACGTTTTGTTAACTAAAGGTTGATGAATTGTAAGCTGAAGGCTGAAGAAGTCGTAAGACGAAAACGTTTCCTCCAAGTGTAAGTTAACAATTGAACAACTTTTAGTTAACAAAACGTCCGGTCGCAAGTAATAGCAAAGGTGTAATAAGTTGTAATTATTATTTACATGTTTTTCATCAAAAGAGCCAAACAATGTTATATTGCTACCATTATCACTTATTATCACAGCGTATTTCTCAGAGCTGAGTTCTATAAGCAATAATTGTTATTACCATTATTAAAAGTTGTAACAAACACAATAAAATAGTGAAAGACTGATCCTCTATATGTGCTGCCTGTATGAACAATATTATTAAATATTGATTGACAAATTAACTACAAATCTGTATAATATTTTTTGTTTTCTTGAAGATATTTATTTTAAACAACTAATCACTGAATACTTAAGAGATCTATTTTGAAGTCGGTCGGGCAGTAGTTTTGCCGGCGCTGACTTAACGAATTATCTAGGACTTTTACCATGAGAGAATCGTTGTGAGAAAAAACGAAATTCTCAAAGAAGTCCTGTAGACTCATTAGTTCTCTGCAGAATGAATATAAAAAATTAACACCCCATTTCTTTCAAGACTTTTCCTTACGAATATCACCACGTATATGGACATCTAACACTAATGTCCATTTAGTGCTGTTGAAATGTTTTTATATTCTAACTAACCTATTTTGTCTACTTTAGCGTAGAATAGAGTAAAATGGTGCCTTTGGAGCGTGTGCAGCTCCCGGCCACTGCTAAAATGTCAAACCCCACTCAAGAAGTGGTCTGACTATGCTACTGCGGTGCGAACTACACTGTAATTAAATGTGTAACTTTTTTGCATTAGTTTATGTTGCTTTATAAACTAAATCCTCTATTTTTGTAATAATTCAATATCTTCGATGAAATATCAAGGTTTTACTTCATACATTTGTTTACTATAGTTTATTCCAATTCTTTGGTATTTGAGCAGTTGGTAACTGTACTATCCTTGGTCCAAAACATTTCTTTTATTTCAAACAATTTAGATATTAATATTTTATTTTTAATACATAAGCCAACCTAGTAAAAATTTAAAAAATATAAATCTCCAGCGAACGTAATAGCTTTGGCGACGTCATCTCCGTGATCTACCGGACGTATTTAGCACAATGTTTGCTAGATGGATATTAATGCCGCTTCTCACCCTTCCCCTTGCAATTGCAGCCATCTTGGATGTAACTATTATCATTATTATTATTATTATTATTACTAAAAGTCGGAGGGACCTTATCGGTGTAGAGCACTTAGCTGCAGCCTTAGTACTCTCTTCCCATCCCTACCACAGGACTAGCTTAGTGGATACCTACCTCTTTGCAGAAATCAAGTACCCACCTGATGCTAAATCTTCTGATGGCTGTAACTAACCCCAACAACCTACCAAAATCTTGTATATTCTTAACTGATACCACGTCAATATGTGATTTTATACTGAAATGAATTCAACCCGTTCAGAATACCAGATTGTCGGAGGAATCAAGAGTACGTACATCTGCACAAACACGCACGCGCGCAACTATGTATTAAAGCTATATAAACTATTTATACTATAAATTTGCATTTAAATTTATACAAATAAATGATGCATAAAATTACATTCAGTACTTCATGCCCATATGGTACCAATACAAGAAACCGTTACACAAGGCAAGGCAACAAATTGTTTAAACCGCGCCATTTCCTGCCCCTTCTTCCCCACTCGACACGGCACGGCTTTACTGTTTCCTTTATTGCCTTTGGGGAACTTGAGCAAACAGGCGAGACAAATAAAATGCTATTTCCCCTTTACTTTCTGAGGCTTAATTTGGGTGCAATAAAGGAGCCAAAATCCTGCCTTAAACCAACGCGCTCACGTTATCCGTCTAATTTATAACCTGCGATTTTTTTTTGTAAACGATCATCGCATTTTTTTTCAAGAAAATATAGTCTAGGTTGTGTACTAACAGTTAGGTTGCCTTAAAATATTAGAAATATTGGCTCTCTGTCGGGGTGGGGGGGGGGCTGGAGAATGAAGCTTACGGAGTGGTCAACACGATTATGTAAAGCTTACGGAGTGGTCAGCACGATTATGTAAAGCTTACGGAGTGGTCAGCACGATTATGTAAAGCTTACGGAGTGGCCAGCACGATTATGTAAAGCTTACGGAGTGGTCAACACGATTATGTAAAGTTTATGAGTGGTCAACACGATTATGTAAAGCTTACGGAGGGGTCAGCACGATTATGTAAAGCTTACGGAGTGGTCAGCACGATTATGTAAAGTTTATGAGTGGTCAACACGATTATGTAAAGCTTACGGAGTGGTCAGCACGATTATGTAAAGCCTACGGGGTGGTCAACACTATTATGTAAAGCTTACGGAGTGGTTAGAACGATTATGTAAAGCTTACGGAGTGGTCAGCACGATTATGTAAAGTTTATGAGTGGAACTTTAAAATCTTGAAAATTTTAAAGTAAAGAATCCCGTTCATTTTTTCAAATGTTTACTACTGTTCGTGTAAACATTAGAGTTGGGACCAGATACTTACGTTTTGTTATACGTTGCGTAGGCTACACTGTGCACATGTTATGTAGGCTACACTGTGCACATGTTATGTAGGCTACATCTGTATACATGTTGTGTAGGTTACACTGTGCACATGTTATGTAGGCTATACTGTGCACTTTTATATAGGCTACATCTGTATACATGTTGTGTAGGTTACACTGTGCACATGTTATGTAGGCTATACTGTGCACATGTTATGTAAGCTACATGTTTATACATGTTGTGTAGGTTACACTGTGCACATGTTATGTAGGCTATACTGTGCACTTTTATATAGGCTACATCTGTATACATGTTGTGTAGGTTACACTGTGCACATGTTATGTTGGCTATACTGTGCACATGTTATGTAGGCTACATCTGTATACATGTTGTGTAGGTTACACACTGCACATGTTATATAGGCTATACTGTACACTTTTATATAGGCTACATCTGTATACATGTTGTGTAGGTTACACTGTGCACATGTTATGTAGGCTATACTGTGCACATGTTA
>JBAIZL010000004.1:45733662-45918662 GCA_036971475.1 Prosapia bicincta
AACACTCACAGTTTGTCTAATTTAATGCTATGTAAATCTATTTATATTTCTTTTCCCTATGTTTACTATTTTTTGTATCATTGAATTAAAATAATTTTAATATTAGGGCTGGTTACATATTCTGTACTGTTACTATATTTCTTGCATCGGTCATTTTGGTTGTTTCAACTTCCTCCCTTTTAAAAATGAACCTATCGAATTTAATCATTATATAATTTTGTATTTAAACTGTTAATATATATAATTTTATTACTGTAACTAATAGTTTTTATTAAGATCAATACATGATGTATTTGTATATTTTCAGTGAATCTTCTTGTAGTAAATGTTTACTACAAGTGTTTCGTTTTACCTATTATTGTTATTGAATTTTTCACATGTGCGCATACACACACACACACACACACACACACACACACACACACTCACACACAACTATTAATTAACATAAAGCAATCATACTGACATGGTCAATCCACATATAATTACATAACATTAATAAATAATTACCTTAATAGCTATCAGTTATTTCAAATTAGCAATCGCAGTTTGACCTATTACTTTGAAATCACTGTCAGTCACATCACTACCAACATAATACATTGTTTGTAGGCTATGGCGTTTTGAATAGACAAGTTTTACAATTGGCGTTTGAAATAACACAAAATTTGGTTGGCAAGGGTGATGTCTCTATATTTATTACCTTATATTTGTGTATCTCTACGAAATACAATCAAATGCGTTACTAATTTATCCCAATTTATTACGAACCTGTTTCTAGAATGAAATAATACAATTAAAAAGTTCTCTTTTAATGGCTGTTGTATAAGTAGAACCGATTTTTTAATGATGGATTAAATTATTTGGGCGCATTGCGGTAAAGGAAAATTTGTTTTTATCACGGTTTGATAATTATCTTTGTTCGGTCAAGCATTTAACAATGTCATTTAGTATGAACCACTAGTACAGCGTGTTTTAAACGTAAGATAGAAAGGTAAAATATTAAACTAATTTTAAAAATACTTAACTAAGTGAATACGTAATTGCTTACTTGCTGACGCGTTTCAAAACATTCGTTCCTTTTACGAAGCTAACTCTCTTTACTCAAGTTGAGTAGAGGGATAGCTTCGTAAAAGGAACGAATGTTTTGAAATGCGTCAGCAAGTAAGCAATTACGTATTCACTTATTTAAGTATTTTTAAAATGAGTTTAATTAGTGAATTCAAGATGATTACACCAAGAAACTTTAAAATATTAAAGTCAACAATAAAGCAATATTTGTAGTAAGATTTTGTGTAAATTTTTAAGACGAAGATTGGAGGAAATTTATGTGAAAATAGGGAAATGTTTTGTATAGTAGGTTGGAAAATATTTTAAAAAATAAACAAATTGGTGATCTGTTGAAAGTATCAAGTCTCTAATGCTATTCTTCACTTTTCTAGAGACCACTTTTACTTCGGGTAAGCAATCTTGCCCACTCATAGTCATTTACACCTATTCCCAGTATCAGATCATTATCCCTACCAAAGTCTACCTGTCCTTCTTTATAAGTGGGTTTAAGGATAGATACTATTTCTACACCAATAGAGAGTACGTCCTCTTTGAGAAAGCAATCTTGCCTACTCGTCGTCATTTTCAGCTATTCGCAGAACCAAATCGTTATCCCTACCAAAGTGAACCTGCCCTTCTTTATAAGTGGGTGTAAGGATATATACTTCTTTCGACACCAATAGAGAGTACGTCCACCTTACGTAAGTAATCTTGCCTACTCGTCGTTATTTTCACCTATTCACAAAAACAGATCCTGATCCATACCAAAGTCTACCTGCCCTTCTTTATAAATGGGTGTGAGGATAGATACTATTTTGACACCAATAGAGAAAGCAATCTTACCTACTCGTCGACATTTTCAGCTATTCATAGAACCAGATCATTATCCCTACGAAAGTGAACCTGCCCTTCTTTGTAAGTGGATGTAAGGATAGATACTTCTTTCGACACCAATAGAGAGTACGTCCACTTTGATAAAGCAATCTTGCCTACTCGTTGTCATTTTCACCTGTTCCCAGTATCAGATCATTATCCCTACCAAAGTCTACCTGCCCTTCTTTATAATTAGGTGTAAGGATAGATACTGGGTTCAACATCAATAGAGAGTACGTCCTCTTTGAGAAAGCAATCTTGCCTACTCGTCGTCATTTTCACCTATTCCCAGTATCAGATCATTATCCCTACCAAAGTCTACCTGTCCTTCTTTATAAGTGGGTGTAAGGATAGATACTATTTCTACACCAATAGAGAGTACGTCCTCTTTGAGAAAGCAATCTTGCCTACTCGTCGTCATTTTCAGCTATTCGCAGAACCAAATCGTTATCCCTACCAAAGTGAACCTGCCCTTCTTTATAAGTGGGTGTAAGAATATATACTTCTTTCGACACCAATAGAGAGTACGTCCACCTTACGTAAGCAATCTTGCCTACTCGTCGTTATTTTCACCTATTCACAAAAACAGATCCTTATCCATACCAAAGTCTACCTGCCCTTCTTTATAAATGGGTGTGAGGATAGATAATATTTTGACACCAACAGAGAGTACGTCCTCTTTGAGAAAGCAATCTTACCTACTCGTCGTCATTTTTAGCTATTCACAGAGCCAGATCATTATCCCTACGAAAGTGAACCTGCCCTTCTTTGTAAGTGGATGTAAGGATAGATACTTCTTTCGACACCAATAGAGAGTACGTCCACTTTGATAAAGCAATCTTGCCTACTCGTTGTCATTTTCACCTGTTCCCAGTATCAGATCATTATCCCTACAAAAGTCTACCTGCCCTTCTTTATAAATGGTTGTGAGGATAGATACTATTTTGACACCAATAGAGAGTACGTCCTCTTAACGTAAGCAATCTTGCATACTCGAACTCCTGAATCCTGTAGTTATATGCATCCTCTACTATTGGGTTTTATGTAAGTACCTTTGTCCTATCTATATTCACAAATCCTTGTCTAGTCCTCCAGGTGAGTATAGGCTTAGTAGCTAATCGTCTTAAAAATGCAAGAAATCACAAGGCTCTTATTATATCTAATAATTTTCCCCTCTTAAAATAAGTAAACCAACCTGTAGGGATAGTACACTAAATTACCAAAGTACCTTCTCCTAGCGCACACATCTCTAAAGGTGCCGTTCCACTTAATCTATACACAACTGCCTTAACCTCTGAGCCACAAAGCATAAGTGATTTCGACATCGTCTCCTGCTTTTGTTAAATTCTCTTTATGTTATTTCCTACTTCTCGGAGTCCTTTTTCATTTTGTCAGAACTATTCATTGTACTTGTAGAATTTATTGTTGAACTATGACTTCCAACTGTAATGGTAGAATAGTTGGCATGTTTTCATGCGACTAGTATCTTTAATGAAGGGCGTGAATTGTCTCCATCTAGTTTACTTCCACATAGTGGAAAGTGTAAAGTGCCGCTACGCCATCCATCATACGCTACGCCATCCACCCACTCCAGGATCAGGATAATGTTATAGATCCATGGTTGGCCAAATTATGAAATTATAATTAGAAAGAAGTAAACGAACGGGAATCGAAATGGGGATACTGGAGGGAAATTAAATACATACACACGTGCGCGTCCACAATAGAATACCTCCTTGCAGATAATTGGGTTAGAAAGGGATTTTCTGACGTTATGGTTATATAGGGGTTAGGGAGAGGAAGGGGATTTCTCGCAATAAAGGGTATACAGAAGCTCTTCCAGGTAATTTCCCGCAAATAACCTTAAACATACCGGCACTTTCCTCTGAACCATTGCCTGTATTAAATCAATCCACTTCATTGAATTAAATTATTTTTACATTACGTCAAAATTTAACACAAAGTAATGGTTGTTACAGAATTCACTGTGACTCCAATGGTCTGTTTGCGCATTGTATTAAATATAGAACTATTGCAGACAGCCACAGACCCGACATCAAGTAAAAAAACCGCAGCCAATAAACAATTTATTCCCGTTTACATGGAATTACATCCCTATGTGCACGTGGGTATTCTGAGTGCACAAAAGAACCATGTCACGGGTATAGTTTGATTAAAAACCGAAAAGAATTCTACGTAGTTGAAATCGACCAGAGGGAGTTGAGATTACAGCCGTTTGAGCTAATAGAAAATTCACATCTTGCTGCGTGGGTGAGCCTTGTTCCCAATTCGATGTTAAACTTCCGTTTTGTCGCTCAGTAACGTCGTAACTATGGTGGAGTGATTTACTAGTGGTGTAGCTTGCTTCGTTCTGCAATTTCAGTCGCTGTTAGTGGCGGGTTGACTGTCAATGAGTTCGAACTGACAACATCGCATCCCTACCCTGCCACAGACCCATTCCTATTCTACTTTAAATCAAAGTATATAAACCTGTATACACACAGATAGAGACCAAGTTACTGCAGGATTCACTGGGTCGTTACCTACGTCATTACGTTCCCGTGTTGGCATTACCTAGATCACATCTCCATGTCCTTAGTTCTGCATATTTCCAACAATTCTTCCATACAAAGACGAAGGATCCCACTTTCTTACAATCGCAATAGGCCTGTACACGCCTCTTTTATTCTACACTAGGAAGATTTTGTGTCCCTAAACGCATTTACAACAATCCTAACCTTATATGTAGGCGTACAAGTATTAATCCAATGCTTTTCACTGATATTTAATTCTCAAGGGCAATTACCCTAAAGGTAAACAAAAGGGAAAACGATGTAAACGAAAGCTCCTTTAAGCCTTTTTAAGGAATTCCATTATTTAAACAAGTTTTCTAAAACTCCCGATCCATAGCAGGAGACTTGGGATGCGCACGAAGGGAGTTTGCCGACTAGTGGAGACGGAAGGTCAGGCATCTGTCTTGCTCCTTTCGCATCTAGACACAGTAAGTAACAAGACACAGTGGTTGTTGCGGACCATTACGTATAGCACAGACAGCTATGACCCTCACTATCTTAAATGTCAAGTAAGCCACTGTGCATCACCTGCTCACGTCTCTTGCTATATTTCGTGACTTGTACATTTTAAAAATAGTAAGTTACGTTATGTGGCCGCTAGGTTTAGTACAACAGACTGGATTACAGCCAGTTGTGGGGTTATCGATTTATATAAACGTTATTTCCCCAACTGCTAGTAGCATTTTCGGTGACAACTTTCCTTCCATTCGACGAGTTCAAATTCTAGACAATCCAGTTTCTCTCAGGAATGAATTACACAATGAATTCTTTAATCATATCGCTGCTCAATTGTATAACCGAGTTGACGTGGTCAGAGTTGTCGGTTATATTACCTACTTTTTGGAGATCAGTTAAATTACTATTGTGATCGACGAAGGCCAGGGAAGGAACTTTGCGTATTGGTATGGGTTAGGATAGGAATGGAGTCATCTTTCAAAGGGATAACCGGGGTAACGGGGAGACACTTCTCTTCCGCCTGGATGAGAGAAAGGTAATCCCTAGCGATGCAGCGATTTTTCACTCTTCCCAGTACCATGATACCAGTAAGTCCTCCTTAGTCTTGACTAATTCCATCTACCTGTCCTTCTTTATACATGGGTTATAAAGAGTAGACACCTCTATAATCCCGTTACACTTACTTAGATACGTGACAGTATAGTCGGTCACTCGTAAGCTGGCACGCGATGGAAAACAAAAAGCTACCCCAATTCAAAAACATTGGTTTTTGTAGTGCGTGTTGCATCAAAGGCCATCGCTAAGAAATTGCAGGCGTTGCTGTCGTTGCTGTCGTTTAGAAAACTGATGTAAGCAAATCGTGCAAAACTTTGTGTAAACGATCTGGTTAATATGACAAATCAACTAAAGAATATTTGTTGCGGCCTTTCGGGTTTGACAAATCTACATTACTGTAATATAAATATTATACCTGTTATTATAATGTCTGTAAAACGGTCTTTTGCTTCCCAAACCCCCCCCCACCCGTGCTCGCTCTTCGAGGTCACGCGCCAGCTTACGGGGACCAGCTACACAACTGATATCATGATCGCACTCAACGTCCTCAGCCAAGGAGTTTAATCTCCCTACCTATACTTACAGTCCCCTTATCCTTCGCAGTCATATTGGCAGATCTCTTCTAACTAATTGAACATAATAATAATGATGTTAATGATAATAATAATAGTAATAATAATAATGATAATAATAATGAGATATACGAATTTATTTGGGTAGCATATCTAAGATAGTCCATTTCAAGTGGCTCTAGTTCATGTGCCGGATATTTTCAATATTATACTTATATTTATATAAGTCCTAAAATTACTTTTAAACGTGATACAGTTTTGTAAAAACACAGGCAATGTAGAACAAAAAGCGGCGCCATAAAGATGGTATCGTTCAGAGTGATTGACATGAAACCGATATGGGCAAGCTTTATTCGTTAAACTGCCCAATAAAACTTGATACCCCTTTTGTACTCAGTACAAAATATATCCGTCACGGTTGATTAATAGATCAATATTACAATGCAGTTGAAATTCTCTTGAAATAACAAACAAATTCGTGCGTGCCCATTTATTGAAGTGAAAACTTTTATAGCGTCGCCTACAGAAACTTATTGGATAAACATAAACGTACAATTTCGCATCAGTTTCATAGCGTCAGTATATATTACATCAGGTTACTCTATAAGTCTCCTCAAAGTTAATGAAATAACATATGATTTCATGCAACAGCTGATTTTATGTTATAAGTTATGTTTCAAAACAACTGTTTTAACACGTAGGTTATGTTACATTATTTATTGTACATTTGTAACTGTAAATTATTTTTGGTAGCTTTAATTCTTATGAATTAAAGCTGATTTTAAATATTGCAGTTTATAGTTACATATTTAGAAAACGACCTGCAAAGTCTTATTAAATTATTACTTAAAGGCTTATTAAATTAAGATGCAAAGGATTTGTGTGCTCGTTAAATAATTGCTCTCTTAATCATCAATTAAAACAAATCAAACATATTTTATTTACCAAAAAAAATTATAAAGTTACAAACCAAAATACATATTTCTTAGACATTGCGTTAGTTACTGATTAGTGAACATTTAACATTTGACTTATGAGGAAATTTACATATTAACAAATCAATGGCTGAAATGACTCTGTTTTCGAGTTTGCTTGCTTGCTCTTTTCATAATTAATTCTTACTATTTAAACTGAAAACAAATGCACCAAATAATGCATAAATTACATTTATGTACATATTGAAAAATTTAAAGTTTATTAATTTGTACTAAACTGTTTAAGCATTAAAATTTTGTGATAGTTCACCAAAGTTTGAATTTGTTTACTTAGCTGTTTTAACAATGTGTAGCCTCGCATCCTTCTATTGGAAAAACCTCACAATATTCTCTCGGTCATGATTTTTAAAAAGGTTTCAGTAACTCAGAGTTCCCTCTTCGTACTTGGCGACGTGCGCTGTCTTCTACATTATGATTAATTAAAAAAATGACCATTACATTAAAATTTTAAAACAAAACATTCCTCGCTCCTCGCACTACAGACATGTTTCTTTTCATACATCTTGGTAACGAGAGAATTAAATTATCAGTCGCAAGCAGGCGTCCTAGCTACCGCGCATCGCTCATGCGCATATTACATTAATTTTAGTTTTAAACTCTTCCTACAGATGTCACTACCAACCAGAGATTTGATTTATTTTTAACAAATCACGATTTTTTTTTCTAGTTCTATTATTGTTACATTTTTGAATACATTCTCGTTCGTTTTCTGAAATTTCCTTCATTAATATATAACACCATCTAAAATGTAATAAATATACAAAAACCTCTTAATCACAAACTTTCTTTAATTTACTCTTATGTACATTTCAGTTATAAAGTAACTATCCTCAGAGGAATAACATACATCAGAGGGGAAAATCCTAATCTTTTGCTTCCTAAGGATATTATCAATAATTTTACGTTCATAACCATTAAATTCTGCTGTACTTTTAATATGTTCTAATTCAATATCAAAACGTCTTTTACTCAAACGAATATTAATCAACCTATTAACTAAAGAATTGAAAGCTGCAAATTTGTGTTGATTACAATGGTTAGATTCGTTTGGAATAAATCTATAATTGGATGTTGGCTTTCTATAAATATCAAAAACTATTTTATCTCTATTTCTAATACAATAAACACCAAGAAACGGTAAACGTTTATCTCTTTCAATTTCATAAGTAAATATAATATTAGGATGTTGATCGTTGATGATCCTTAGAAATGGATCTGTTTGAAATTCTTTAATATTAAATATAGCGAAAATATCATCAACGTATCTTATCCAGACACGAGGAAAATATTTAAGTTTCTTTTTCAATCCTAATTCAAAATGACTATAATGAGTTCTGCTAAAAAAGGTGATAGGCTGTTTCCCATTGTTGTACCATCTTTTTGTTTATAAAAATTATTATTAAATTGAAAATAATTATTATTCATACAACAATTAGTTAATTTTACAAACTGGTCAACTCTTTCAATATTGACATCATTCTCAATTAAAAACTCTTTTAACAAATTTAAAGTTTCCGTTACCGGAATACTTGGAAACAGAGAACAAACGTCAAAAGAAACTAAAATTTCTTCATCTGTTAATCTAATATTCTTAACCTTCTCTACAAAATCAAGTGTATTCTTAACCGAAAATGATGCCAACTTACATTTAAAAAAACTGAATTCTTTAACTAACCATTTAGATAACATATAGGTTGGTGAATCAATTCCCGACACAATTGGCCTCACGGCCAATTTATGTATTTTTCGGAGACAGTATAATCTAGGTAAAACAGGATTAGAAACATGAAATTTAAAGACATCTTTTTTTGAAATGACTAAATTACATTCCTTAATAACGTTTACTGTTTCTTTAACAAATTTATTTAACGGATCTTCTGACAATTTATCATAAGGTCCCGTTTCTAACAAATTGTTAACTCTATTAATATAATCTTCTTTTTTCAAAACAACAACAGTGTTACTCTTGTCAGCTTTGAGGTAATAACAGTCTTTTCCTTTTAACTGTTTTATTAAACTTAACTCGTGGTTGAATCCAGTAGACATCTTCTTTCTTCTTAGAACCTCCAAATTTTCTTCAATCTTGATTTTACAAGCCTTCCTAACATAGTTCTTGCTAGTTTCATTTAATGAAGATATACCACTTTCAACGTGTGCCACTAATTCTTCTAAGTTATTTTTAATATTATTAGAAACGGAAAACTTTAACCCTTTGCCTAACATGCACAACTCCTTCTGGGAGAAAACGATATCAGTTTCGTTTTTAATTAACTTAGAATTGTGATCATCGGTAGTACAACCTTTATAACCAACTGACACCTTTTTGGTTAAATCACTAAATTTACTATCTAATGTCCTAACCTTGTTCTCAAGTTTATGTTCATTTACAATATAAACTTTTCTGCCAAATTCATCCCAATCATTATATATTTCTTTTCTTAATTTCAAATGTAAATCATACAACTCCAGTTCTGTATTACTTAATTTGCCATACAAAAATTTAATCTCCAAATCTAAGCATTTGTTTTTGGCAAATAATAAAACTTTATCAGTTCTAGAATTCTTCAATTTAATATTAATTCCGGAAATAAATTTCGGAAACACACTAGACTTTATACATTTTTAAAGAAATTTAATGTCTTCTAACAAAAACCTGACTCTCAAATTCAACTTTTGGAATCTATTATATTCCTGAGACCGAGAAGCCATACTGTTACTATTTATTAGGAATATACTGTGGTTGAATTTAATAATAAATACACAACCACAAACTTTCTTTAATTTACCCTTATGTACATTTCAGTTACAAAGTAACCATTCTCAGAGGGATAACATACAAAGACTGATTAACGCTAGAAAAATACCTTATTTATAATTTACAGAACTAGTTACTCCCACTCCGACCACCGTGGCCCCACCTGTTAAACAAGACGTAGCCACGCCCATCGGGTGAAAGCAAGATATCTTACGTGAACTTACTAAAATATAAATTAAAAATACAATAAATACATAATTAAAATTATTTTTTTGAAATTATAACCAACACAAAATTTAATATAAAAATCATAAACGTATTTAACAATTGAATATAAAATTGAATGAGGAATAGGACCTCTATCAGAATTTAATAAATTCTCAGGTTTATGTTCACTAGTTTTTAAACTTTCGAAACTATTTAACAACTTATTAGTTCTAACATTCTTAATTATCTTGACATTATTAACATCTAGATTGTGATTGGTCTGTAAAATATGGGCAGCAATACTAGACTTATCAGATCTTTGGTATTTAATCTCCCTAATATGTTCCTTAAATCTAGTTATCTAAAATGTGTTACACATTGTTAAGGGAAAACATAAATAGTTTTGATCAGTTAATAAATAGATTAGCTTATTTAAACTTCGATAAATCTCAATACAAATAATTCAATATAACGATATTGATAAATTGAGAATTTTTTATCCAATATTTAAATGAAAAATATCTTAAGCGCGCCTGATAACAAATGCTTAGGTAATTTCTCACTAGGCAAAATTAAATTTTTGTCTCAATTTAATATTTCTGTAGACGTGGCTTGAGTACCACAACCTATTGTGCTTAAACGGGCACCTCTATGAATATTTTTTCACATGTAAATTACGTTAAACATATTCGATTGCAAAAATACGCGTCCTGAAACGAAATCCTGCGATGACAGAGTAAAAGGATTTATTCAAATATCGAGAATGAATTATATTACTTATTAACATTGCGTTATCAAAAATATATTTTATTATATTACCCTTATTTTATTTTATAATGATGCCTACTTTAAACTTCATATAGTGGTCCCATCTGTAGCGGGTAAAAACATCGTTTTATGTAACAGTTATATCTGTTACACGTAAAGTGAACAACGTTATTTAAAACTAATCGCTAAATACAGTGAAACCTGTTTAAGCCGGAATCCATTGGGACCGGTATTTTTCCCCGTCTAATACAGGTTTCCGGCTTATACAGTAGTAGTGTACTGTATGATGGTAATACCATCTCGAAACGTTTGCCGAGTCTATTTTTAGCGTTGGGGTGAGGGTAGGCCGTGTGGATTCTTAGCTATAAGACTATTATTTCTACTAATCAGCTGTATGGCGCTGTACCAGCAGCACATAGATAACGGACAATTAATTGTCATCGTGTCTACATTTGTTCTAATACAGTATTAATTTAATTATTTATATCCGATTAAGTACTACTGTTTATTTCCTACAGAGATAACACTTCAACATATAAAGCAAGTGTATTTAAATCACAAGAAAACTATCACATTTTAACGTCTAAATAAACGTCATTCAACAGTAATATCGGTTATCTTGATTGCCTAATGACAGTAGCCTGTGGCCTGTGACGTCACAACTCGCAAACTTTGTTTTCTAGGGGGGTGTTGGCTAAGCACACTAGAAAATTTTCTACAGAAAATATTAAAACCTACATTACATAATAAAAATCTTACCTTTTGATGCAGCATCTTTTTATCCTTCTTCACAAAAGATTTTTAATAGAAAACTATAAAACTAAAACTCTTATAGACTTGTCAACAAAATTTATGAATTAATGATGCAATTTATTAAAAACTATATTTTTCCTCTTACTGTATTTAGGCTAAATACTGTACATAGTAGGCTTACGTAAAAATAAAAGAAAATCAATTAGGCTTGAAAAAATCTAGCATTGACTTTTGTTTTAAAAGGTTAGTTTTAATTGCTTGTGTTTCAGTTATTGTTGTTAGTTGTAACAAATGGTGACGCATTTCTGGGCTGTTAATACGTACCGCGAAATCTTCTAACTCACAAATTTTCATTAAAACCTCGCCAAATGTTTTTATTTTGTTTTCTACGACTGGTCCGTCTTCAATTTCTTCTTTTACTTCTATTTGAGCATGTTTTTTGCCTTTTAGAATGAAGCAGTCAATCAATACGACATCAATATGTCTGGCCGTGGATGTTTGTAAACCATTCCTTGCGTTATCTTGAAGGAAATGTGTGCTGACACATAGCCTATCGTAAATTATGGATGTTTATATACCATTGCGTTTTCTTTTGCATATCAGCAATCCTCAAAGTTGTTACAGAGTTCTCAGAAATAAAGACGATCCGTTACAATTAAGCAGACCTATCTGTGAATTTTGTTATGGTAAAAAAATATATTATAAACTGTATTTTATCTAAACGGAAGTCATTGTAACTTTATATTTTACAGCATGAATATGATCAGATTTTCCGGCTTATGCAGAACTAAGACGTAGTAATTATGTATCACTCATCCTTCTGCTTATTCCGCTTCCGCGTTAGACAGTTTCCGGCTTATGAAGGTTATTAACCAGGTAAATTAAATAGGCGACAGTCCGGACTTTTAAAGTTTTCCGCGATAGATGGGATTCCGCCTAACACAGGGTCCGTCTAAGACAGGTTTCACTGTAATTTAAATCTGTGTGTGAGTGTGTGTGTGTGTGTGTGTGTGTGTGTGTGTGTTTGTGTGTGTGTTTGTGTGCGTGTGCGTGTGCGTGTGCGTCTGCGCGCGCGCGCGCGTGTATGTACTTCAAATGAACAAAATTCAACTAACCAAAATGTACGCAACCTTTGACCAACCAAAATACGCAATATTCAAATAATAGTCAATACACGGATTTCAACTAACCAAAGTGCACGGACTTCAACTAACCAAAGTGCACGGACTTCAACTGAAAGAAATGTTGCGGTTTTAGTTTTGCCGTTCCGCAGGCGAACATCCCACAGTTTGAACTTAATAAATGGGAAGTAATATTTCTGTAAATATCTAAACTTATTAGTTTTTATTGCTACCTTTAAAATATTTCTCAAAGTACTACGGTTTAACTTTATCGTTATTAAAGTAAATGTAATGCAGCAATATTATTCGGTGTTATTAGACCATAGATAGTAAAGTATCTTATTATAATTGTAAATTGTCTGAGCGGCAACAATTCTTTTAGTTGAAATCCTTGTACTTTGGATAGTTAAAGTTCAAGCACTTTGGTTTGTCGAAGTTCGTGCACTTTCGTTTAGTTGAACGTTGTTTAGTTGTATTTTTGTTACTTGAAAGTTGTGTAAGTTTTGGTTAGTTGAATTTTGGTCATTTGAAGGAAGGGCGTTATGCATTACTAAACCACTGATACGATCACCATGAAACTTTAGGAAATTGTTGAGTACTTTGTTGAGAAGGTTTCTGGTGACAAAACAATTTTTTCCAACATGTAATTTTTATGTGCCAAAATAGCATACAATATAACTTTCTGCCTTTTCTTATTTTAAGACATTTCATTGAATTCATCCCAAATTTTGGTTGCTAGGCAACACTCAACAATTTAAAATTATTTTCCAACACTTTTCAAAACAATATACAAAAATATTGTATATCTGAACGCACTCTAATAAGTCGCATTCAATCAAGAAATTTTCTCGATGGACTACTATAACTTCTGCTATTATTATGCTAATAAAATACTAAATTAAGTTTAGCTAATGTTAACACGTCATTCATTGACTTTTAGGCGGTATGAAATTCGCTGAGATAGCTAGTATATATACATACACATATTATGTCACATTTGTGGTAGGTATTAGCTTACGTGCTTTTGTTTGAAAACAGTGCCTATCCCTTAGACACAACAAACAATATAAATATTGACTATTCTATTTAAACCTATCGGATGCATAGTTCAATTATAGATGTCTATAAATTTTTATGGTGATTTATTTTTACTCGTGGCATTGCGTTACACTTTATATGTGTCGCTTAACATAGTGAATATTTCCTAAGTATTAATTTGTTTCTTTTTGTTTTTTAAACTATTTTCTTATTTCTAGTCAAATTGGCGGTCTATTTGAAATTTTGTATTAATCTTCCTTCTAATTCAACTTTTGGTTAGTTAAAATTTTTTTAGTTAAAATTTTTTAGTTTTTTCCTTGTTTTTTAGTTTACGTTTTCCTTTTTTGGACAAGCGAAGCTGGGCACAGCTAGAACTTATATAAAAATAATCGTAAAGCGTCGTTTGGACCCTCATTTCATGACTACTGATATTTTCTTTTAACATTAACTTCCACTGTAAGGAGCTTCCAGAATAATACATTTGGACCATCAGAACTTTAGAAGATACGTAAACTTTCTATCATCGCACTACGCGATGTATCTAGACACTTGAAATTTGGACAATATCAATAGAAAAATTTACTGATCTAAAAACGATATATCTAAGAAGCTCATACTTGAGTGATTTTATTTAAAATACGAAAAAATATCTTTTTTTTTTAAATTAATTTTATAACTTTGAAAAAGTATTTTAATTTTAACATGTTTTGAATAATAATTTAAGCTTATAAGTTGTGTGTTTTTAAATCAGTGCGTACTCTGTGATTCTCTTTCTCTCTCGCCATCCGGGTACGAGTTCTTTTCTTTTACATTTTTTCATCTTTCTTTTTTACCTTTTGGCCCCTCAAATTTCTTCATCTTTCCTCTTTTCTTATCTTTCTTTCTTTTCTTCCTTGTTCTAGATGATTGTCTATCAAATCTTGTGTTTCTCTTCTCTCCTACAATCGACTTCCTCTTTTCTACTTCTTCCTTTCCCTTTTTTCTCTCTCTTCTTCCTTTACGTTTCTAATTATTTTTCTCTTTATACTTCTGGTGTATTCATTTTATTTTCTCTGGCATAAAACCTTCGTGTTTCTTTTTCCTTCTTGCCGTCTTTCTTCTCTCCCACCAACACCCACCCATTCTGTTTTCTTATTTTCGCACATCTTCCTCCGCCTGTATTCTCTCTCTCTTCTTCTTCTAAGTATCAGAAGGTAAGTAAGAAAGTGCATGGGCGAGTTGCACAGGTGGACCGAATACTAGGTTGTGATATAACGAAGCTTTGTAATATGTAATTATTCCTGCGCCTTAATGTAGCAGTGGTGATAAAAATCTGTAATGAAATGTGAATATCTTTGGACCCTTGTAAAAAAGAATACGTTAGTGAAATTTCTGACGATTACCGTTGCATCGCTTGTCACTTTATTAACAAGGGGAGCGGAAAAAGGGTTAAAAGCTGGATGAGATAAAAGCCTGATAACCAGAAGGAATAATAAAATAAAGTTTTAGAGAATAAGGGACGGTCTAAAGATTATATAGTGTAAAGTACTCGTATTTTCTGGAGATAACTGTATACGGAGAAGCATGCAGAGAATAAAATATCGTCAGATTACGAGACATGTGCTGATGGAGGCATCGAAAATTCCCGTAAAGGGGTGTTGAAAGAAGTTCGGATTTCATACATAACACGAGACAAACTTTGACGTTTATATTTCGCTAACTGTTACAATTGGACGTAAAATGTTTAAAAGATTGACCGCTTTATGCTGTGAAGCAATTTTGTTCATCGCATTTCGGATAACGAGCTGACTATTAAAGCATTTTTTTTTTTTTTTTGTAAAAAAACAGAACGAAGCTCGTAAATTGCAATAAACGTCCGACTCAGGGCAGTCGCAAATGAAGACTTCACTTCTCTGATATTCCGAGCATTGCCAATGAACGTATTTTAATGACGTAATAAAAGAAGATGAAGCATTATGAAATAGGAAATGTGATTTTGATGTCCTACAAAGATGCAAATATTACACAGTTCTCTAGATCGCTATTCTGCAATTTATGTTAGTTACAACCAATTGTTACAGAGGGTGGGTTTATCTTACAGCTGTTTTGTATTTTAGGTAACTAAGGAAGAAGGAAAAATCGCCTTTGAATTAAAATAACAGTATATAAAAAACAACAAAAGTGGTTAGTTAAATAATTTTAACAAATAAAATGTTTAAAACCAAAATGCTTTAATACAATATTTTTTAATGTCTTATAGTTAGAAAATGCGTTTATAAATTAGAGGACACTAATTGATTAAGGAATTTTTTTTTCGGGAAACAGAACATGGGTGGAGACCATAAAGGAGGCTTCTACCCCCGCAGAAAAATTTCTACTACTATGCTGTGATTAGATGATGGGGCATTTCAAGAGTAGCCTACAGTCAAATGAAAGTGCACTAGTTTAATTAAAATGGTCTTCCGCAATTTTGCCAAACTTTTCATCAGCCATCGTGCATGTATTACATCTTTGTCTAATGATAAAATTGCTTTCGGTTCAAAGTTGGGTTATAATAAGACGAAAAGGATCAAAATGGGGTTTTCTGTAACGAATTTTGTAGGCTTCATAACCATCAAAAGATTGTCGGGTTGACGGGTGGGGGGGGGGTGTTGAGTATAGAAGTCAAAACGTTCTAAACAGAGAATGACATCTTTCAGGTCAAAACGTCTTCTACAGAGTTGTCAGAGTTTCAATCTTAGCACCTATAATTCCTATAACACATTTACCTTATAAAAAAATTTTTTTATGATTTTACGATTTTTATGATAAAGATACTAAACCAAATTTCCATTAACTGTTATATAGTAATAAATTGCTTTAATTTATTCTTAAAAAACAATTACAAAATTTAAATATTATTTAGAGAAAAAATACGGTAAAGTTGTCTGTAAATCTTGAGACATAGTAAAAGACTTTGTAAGTCTATGTGCAGTATAGTATTTGACATTTAGAGTAGTGAGTGAGACTGCCAACTCAGGTTTTGTTGAACCTAGCTGCTGTAAGTAATGGTCCACCACAGCCATCTTATTCACCATGTCCCTAGATGCGAAAGAGGGGTAGACAGTTGCATTTCCACCTCCACTAGTCGGAGAACACCCCTCCTGCGCATCTTGAGTATCTTGCTATGTCTCGAAATGTATACTTGTAACGGTTAGTTTATATATTTAAGTTATTTGTTTTAAAATATTTAACTAAATAAATACTTCCATTCATGATTGATTAAAACTCATTCTAGTCCAAATGATTAATACAATAATAAATTTTGTTGTAGATTTAGTCATAGTAATAATGGCAATACTACTAACCGGTAAAAGACAGAAAACATTTTAATTATATATTATTAAAGTTTTAGTAACAAGTCGGACTTTAATTCTGGGTGGAGAAAGTTCAAATAATTAGTTCAAACTCGCCATGAACTTTTGAAGTTTGAAGAAGAACTATAAAGTTTTTTGTGTTTAGAAGAACCTATTGCAGAAACTATAAGAGGTCTGGAAAGTCACATTTTATAACTTTACGAATCCAAATTCTTCTCCCTTGATATCCAAAAGTAATTCACTGATGAAAACGCCCTTAACAGTTTTAACCTTTTTATATGATGTATATCTGCGCCGTCGTATAAAATGCCCATTACTATGGATAACAGGTATGTAGTTTGTAGAGAGACGCAAGAAGGTAACTGCACACATTGGTAGACCGTGCAGGGAAGAACGGAATGCGTCCTTGGGCTGTAATAAGACCCAAGGCTCTGTGGGGTCACTCGGAAGACAGATTGAGCAAGGATGTATTCATCCTAAGTAGGTAGTGGAACTGGTCTCAGGCAAGGGTATCTGGAGGTGTTTCAATAGAAAATTGGGAGATCTAGATCCCGTGAGTGTAAGATCTTATTCAAGAGGACACCCTAAACTGTGGTGTCCTGCATTAGAGTTTACCAGAAGGAATTGGTTTCACCATTAGGTAGTAACATCAGATGGCATCAGAGATTCAGAGGAAGCTGCGTATCTGGCTACTTCAAAGAGATTATATACACACTAAGTGAATCCTGTCGGAGGGACGGGAAAATAGTACATAGGGAATAGATGGGTTCTCTACACCCTTCGAGGTTTTAATAATAATAAAAAAGAAATATCAGCAGAACTTTTGCCTTCTATGAGGAGAGTAAAAGACGGATGTAGGTAGCTAAGGACAGTAAAAATCCTCGCAATAATGTAGTGGCGAGCGTTACGATAAGTTTACTGGTTAGCTCGTGACATATCGTGTTCATTTTCCCATCCCCGACCACACCTCGAAAATTAAAATCTACTATTTTTGAAGAAATATAAAATGATTTTAAAAATTACTTTTATTGTAAATTAGTCAAATAATTTGAATAGACAAGTATATTCGGAATTGTGTCGATATGTTCTGAACATTGAAATATGCTTTTTATCGTTGACACCGAGTCCCGGTAGGTGTGACACACTTACCCGACGAGCCATCACGTGACCACGGCACACTTCACTTGAAACCAGCAATACGTCATACATTGTTCGTAACAAATGAAGCTGTTTGTCACTGTCGTGGCAAAGTATGTGTTTCGAGATCAGGATACGGTTTATTCCAATTTACTCTCTATTCAGGAAGGAGTGAGAGAAACATTGTCGCGCGTCACGTCTTGGCAAGTATAAAGGTTGCATCCCTCTTTAATTTAAATTCTCCTTCTTAAATTAATTTTAAAAAAAGTAAATACAGTGTAAATTGGTATTAATATTTGAAATCAAAATGGCTTCACACACACACACAGAGACACACAGACGTAGGTGATTATGACCTTCATTGTCCGAGGCTAGCCTGCTGAAATTACCTACTGGATGCTTTAAAATTATTTTTTTATTTGAAATTTTATTTAATAAATTATACTATTAATTTTACGTTAAATTGCAACTAAAATGTTACAATATACGCTTGATTTAACTAGATGAGAAACAAGTTTTACTAGCCGACTAACCCTATAACTAGACTAACTGTATCCAGAAGTTTGGTCATCAGGCAGGCTAGCGAGGGCAATAAAGCTCTTAGTCTCCTACGTCTGTGTTATTGAGCAATGACCTTGTGTGTGAAAAGGCCCAATCCCAATCAATATGTAGAAATAACTTGTGGGAATATTCTTTCTTGCAGGTATGGATTCATCAGTGATTACATTTGTTAGAAGTTGAAAACTTATAAGATTTTTAAAAAAAAACATCTTCGTTAATATACATTCATAATACTGAAAGCTTGATTACTTGTATTAGCGCCATTGTCGTAGTTAATACACAGACATGCGCGCGCGCTTATAAAGGCATAGCTTGTTTATTAATGAAATGGCAATCATGTCCCAGTGTTGAGTTGAAACTGTAACTGCAAAATTGGGCCCATGGAGTGACATCACACGCTCTATAAAGTACTACTAATATAGGTTTTGCGGAACGTCGTGAAGCCTGGCTAGGGGAAATCTGAGGCGGGGTGGGGACGACCGCGGCTGAAGCGGTACCGACCGAACACTGAAGGCGAAATATCTATAATGGCTAGTACAACACCTGAATACAGACATGGTGACAGCTCGAGACAGACTGGCGCTCTGCACCCGTCGCCACTACAAAACCGGTGCACACGGCTTTCGCCTATGAAGGTCAATCTTCAATTTGAAACACAAGACCTATCCTGCTTTCTTAGCGGAGACCATCTACCTAGCTCTCGCTATGCGCACTCACCTTCCTCCCCGGTCACCATTCTGTTAAGATCAATATCTCAGTGGTATCTGAATATAAAACGGCAAGAATTTAAATTTGAATTTAAAAATCATTGATAGTAACATTTTTGTTACTGCTGTGTATTTTCCAGAGAAAAGCCAACGTTTTCATCTTTATAGTTAATAATAATCTGAAAGTTATTGAACAAATAATACATTTTTTATCTGAGGAGCTGGAGAGAATGACTCGAAGGTTTTGCGTGAGTTGCTCTAAGAGCTTCTTAAATCTTCTAACCGCCGTGCTCCTAAGAAATCAGTCTAAGTGAAACTCAGGTACGGATGCAGCAAGTATAACTCGAGAAGTAGCAAAAGACTTGGCCGGCCAACGCGCAGTGGTCTTCATGACATTTAGAGTGTTGGAAGAGTCCGCTAGATGAAGGTCGTACTATGCAGCCGTGATATATCTTCCCTTCAGGATACTTATTCATAAATGCTATGTGTTCCGTATACTCATGTATAGAGCTGGGATCATCAATACTCGTAGATGCCATGTGTAAGAGACTGGAAGCTTTCGAATGAGGGTGAAAAACACGAATTCTTTGATGCAACCGGGCCTACAATTCTGGTGTTTATGATAGCCGTTAAGTGCCCTACGCCTCTATATCACTCCCCCACTCTTCCGGCGGGTAAATTGGCGAAACAATTACCAAAGGTCAAATTGTAAAATGCTTGAAGATGAAATCTAATTCTCCACTCCAGCTGTGTTTGTACAAGTAAAACACCATAAATTATCGCCATAAATCAATATAGCTTGTTAACAATGCAACAAGTAATGCTGCAGTCCATTCCACAGACTTGCAGTGGAATAGTAGGGGAGGGTTTCGAAGGTTTTATATAATTAATTGCTTTAGTTGCTGTCGTCTCGTAACGAGCTTTGTATAATTGCATTTCTCGGAGGTCTGAAATGAAAAACAGATTTCATTTAAAGGATCAACGTAAAATTAAATTAGAATTGAAAATTATTTTTATAATCATCCATGTAAAAAGTCTAATATATCATCCAATCACAGTAGACTATTTCTGTTTACGAAGTGTTATACAAAATATAGTGTTTTGTTGTGTTATATATAACTATGACTATATCTGAGCGAAATTAGCCTATAACATTAACAGATAAAAGTTTGTGTTATATTTTTAAAGAGTAACTTAAAATCCATACACAATGCACTTTATAAAATCTGTACCTGTCGCCTGAAATTTTCTGGACTATCAGAATCTCATGATCGCTGTTTCTCACAATTTACATCACATGAACATGGCTTATATCTTTGATTTAGAAGATATGTTTGTATCATTCTAAAAAAAATGTATCTCATATTTGTAACAAAATACAATTTCATGTAATACGGGAATTTATAAAAATCTATTACTTTAAAGTATTGAAGTATAGGATCTCTTTAACTATAATAAAGTTTGAAGCCTAACAAATTTATCTAAAACGAAATACCAAAGGTTTGGACGTTTTCAAATATAAAAATTAAAATAAATATAAAATAAAATGTACCACTATTATAAATTGTTACAAATTTCACAAACTTGTATATCTTTATTTATAAAAGCTAATATGCTAACTAAACCAAGCAGTGGCTCATCTTGTCAGACAGGTGGTGTGTAGGGATGGTAGATATTTCTGTCCCTGTGACTTTGTCACTAATATTCGTTTGTCGCTGGTGGTACCAGTGATAAAATATGGAAAATTTCAGTTCCACTGACAATGGATCGATAGGAGGCAAACTTCATCGTCATTGGCTGTAAAGTTACTGATGTTTTACCGGCTGTCATTGGTTTATTGTTGCTGTCACTGGATCTACTCTAACCGCTCGGCTCATGGCGCCGATCATCGTGCAGTGTCTTTGACTGGGGAGGGGACTGTTGTGATTGGGCAAAATGTCGCCGTCACTGAATGTATAGCTACTGATATTTTACCGAGGCTGTCATTGGTTGATTTGCCACTGTAGCTGATTTTAGTCATTTACGTCGTATGTGAGGCGATTTGTGTTAGATTTCACTACAGTGACAGTGTTGTGTGCCGTAGACTCTAGTTTGCTCTTAATTCTGTATGAGTTTGTTTTTAAATAAAATGAGCTTTCCGAAAAAAAGCGAGGTGTGAGCGCCTATAATTATCCTAATTTATGCAAACTAGTGAAACAACATTTTTGTGGACTTGCCAGCGACTATTCTCTAAAGGAGGTTATATTTTAAATGTCAGAAGATCTCGGTAAGACTTGATAAGGTTTGGAAAACAGCCAAATGTAATACAAACATGCAATACTGGAAATAAACTGTATTTTGTAATTAAACCCTATGCTGTAATGCTGTTTTATTGTAGTTTGGTATAAGATTGTATAATTTATTATCCCAGTGTATGTGTTGCAGTAACTTCCTAATAATAAGTCACCGATACTGTCGCCAGTGTGGTATGCCTGCCTGTTGTTGGCACATACAGAACTGTTTCAGTATCCCTTGTCACCGGTACTAAAGTCACTAGTAAAAGTCACTGACTCAAGCCTAACGCTGTCACTAAAATCACCGATTCGTTAAAGTCACTGGATCGACCATCCGTAGTGGTGGGGATATCACTAACAAGTAATATTTTAGTTGGTAAAGTAATTTATTGAAGTCGTGTATATAACTAGTCACAACATTCTCAACACCTTTTTTGCAATTATTAGGCCTTTACAACTGATTATAATTAAAATTAAATACAATACAAATAATTAATAAATTTTATAACAAAATATATCTATTTAATCATGTTTACTTCCGAGTTAATTTTGTTAGAACTGCATCTAATTTTCCTTTTCTTCAACCATATCCATGTTCTTAAAATTGCAGTTAAAACAAACATAATAGCTAAATGAAAAAAGGATGTTTTTTTTAACTGTCATGATGGAAATATGATAGATGATTTCATCGGTCAAATGAAATGTGACTGGGCTTGCAAATGAAACATCATTTTTAACAAGTATTACTCCCTTAGGCATTGCGGACAACAAAGGAGTTTTTTAATAATGAAAGTGCCCATAAGCAATACGAGAGACAGTCCCGTGGTAGGTTGGGTTGATGTAGGCGCCCGAGTCAAGATTTCTTCAGGCGTTCCTCCCACACTCACACCACCTAACATTACACCTATAAGTAAGGATTCCAACACACACATAGCGAGCGGCTTGACGCGAAACTATCAAGTACATGCAATCATAATGACGTGGACTGTACAGCCATTGTGTGGCAGATTGCGTTGCTGGCCGTGTTTATTGTGCCCTAAAGAGACATATTTTTTAAAGTTAGTTATAAATAACTTTAAAAAATATATTATTTAGACCTAACTTGTCAAATTTTGTTGTTTTATTTCTTCTATTTCAGCGGTGCCCCCTGACTTCGGCACGGAGCCAATTTTCCTCAATCGCGTCGCCTATGTGGCGGCCCTACATGGAGAGATGTGTTCACCACGAGACCATGTCAGCTTTGTTGACTTGTCGAGCACAGAACCCAGTGCCACCAAGTGCAGCCAGTAAAACTCGCGTGACGATCTGTAATGTTTCTCATTGCAATCGTCTACTTTGGAAATTTCTACCGCTGAAAATAAAAAAATTGTTTTATTAGGTAAAATAACAGAATGAAGTATTTTTGCTTTAAAAGTAGCGCATCCATCGTTATGAAAAATATATTTTTTCGAGGGATATGAAAAAAATAGGAAGGAGCAATAAAATCCCTTGAGCTGACATACGAGGGGGGCCAACGCTCGCATGTACAGGGTCGCTCCCTGGGAAGACCCCACTTTCACCGGATATCTCCTTAGTTCCGTTCTTTAGACTGTAAAATGTAGGAAGAGCGCTGAAGCAGTCGACTGACTGACCCTTACCATCCTGTACAAATCGTCATCGCACTTCTTGGCTTCAAAATTGTAGTTCCATTGAAAGGAGAATAAAAAATAAATAAAATGCTACATAATACGAATCAAATTTATTAGGGAATCAACTGAATTAGGCCCTTATTACATTAACCCATACACATTTGATGTCTTATTAAAATTATTTTGCGTTTGGTGCTATTTTTCGTTATTTATTTTCAATGGAACTACAATATTATTAATATTTTTGGGAATAAATAAAATATATAAACAAAATTCAAGCTGGCTTGTGATTTAAGGTTAAAAACACAATAAATAGGTTTGTGAAAGCATCACTGAAGACGATGGCATATTGTCATTGAAACCCGTTTCAGAATAAAGTTTTATGATTGTGAGTTGTATATATTTCTTGTGTTTATAAATAAATAGGTTATCATTTTGAGGTCCGAAATGGGTGACTAACTTCCAGGCCGAGCTGTGCGACGGTTGACACGTGATTAAAAAGGTCGTCGGTACCCTGAGGGCTCTTTCGAAATTGTTACAGAGTAGTTGTTTTAACTCTTTTTGTAAATCGAAATAAAAAATGAAATAAACATATCAAGAATTAAATAAGGATTACTACTCGATAAAATAGTTTTAGAAGATGACGACGATCCGAAACGCATCTAGTTGTAAATTGACTTAAGGAATTACAAGACATAGACTATAGGGCCTATATAGTTTTAATTATGGTAACCTTAGCATCTATTATAATAATTCCCATTTTAAATCTCAAGAAATATAATATTGCTAATTTAATTTGATTTATATAAATCGACTCAAATAATTATATTGAAATTGCAAAAGAGTAGATGTCGATTTTTAATTCCTTTAAGCAAATTCAATGGGTAATATGATTAGTTGAGAGAGGCGGGGGTTTTAGCTTTCAAGTTTGCTGTGTAGAGAGATCGGTTTATATCGATCAGGTGTAGGTGTACTTCGTAACCTCCTACATAAGCTAAATATAACTCTTACCACCTCCCCACACCTCTTTTATTGCTTCCAGACAAAGTAAGACTTCCAGGAATCACTTTTCAACCATTTTTAAAAATATTGTAAATAGAATATTAAAAATGCTATAGGCAACAGTCTGTTGTTAAATAGTTATATATTAATGTTATGCTATCTTTAAAAATAATTTAGACTTATCTACATAAAGACTTATTTCAACAATTAGACGTCAGTGAGCGGAATGTATTTGCAGTTTTTGTGTTGTACATCTTGAGGTTTTTATAAAAATTACAATTGTTTGTTTATCTTGGCAAAAAAAAACACTACTTTCTGATTTATTTAGCGGACGCGTTTCGCGCTAGGTCAACGCTTTTTCAATGCTGTGAATCACTGACATGACTGTGGCTCAGAGGAGTTGTGTTGGTGTGAGTCGTTGGTGTATTTTGGTTCTGTGGTTTGTTATTGTTCATAGAGTATTTGTTAATTATGTGCTCAAAAATAGTGTTTGATTGGAATAGTTGTTGTGGATAGTTGCGTATTCTAAATGAGAAAACATACTCCCAATCAAACACTATATTTGACCACATAATTGACTACTACTCCATGAACAATAACACACCACAGAGCAGAAATACACCACAGACTCACACCAACGCAACACATCTGAGCAACAGTCGTATTAGTAATTCACAGCATTGAAAAAGCGCTGACATACCACGAAACGCGCCCGCTAAATAAATCAGAAAGTAGTGGATTATTTTGCCAAGATAAACAAACAAGTGGAAAATATTTATTAAACTCTTTACAGAGATTAATCCAGTGTAAACATTCAAACGTAATTTAAATTTGCAAACATAGAAGTAAATAGTTTTTAGGATACAAGTTTAAGATTTTTTAATTAGTAAACATTATTTCCCAGTCAGAATCTTAGTTGTTCTTTGGGAAGATATTTTTGAGAGATATGAATTTTGCATTTTGAAGACATCGTATGAGCTCTTTATTATTCCTCCTTTTTTCTTTCTTCTTTTCCTTCTTGTTCTTCATTATTTCCTTGCTCAGTCTTTTTTATTGTCTTTTCGTGTTGCATTTTATTTTCATTTTTCAACTTTTATGTCCTTTCAGTTTTTTCCTTCTCGTCTTTTTTGTTTCGCTAAAAAGTGTACTAAAAGAGTGGGGGCAACCGCCTTCTCGGCGAATGGGAAACTTCATCTTCCTGCGTGGGTGAGCCTTGTTACCAATTCGACGTTTAACTTCCGTGCGTCGCTCAGTTTTATTGTAGCTGTGTTGGAGTGATTTACTAGTGCTGTAGCTTGCTCCTTTCTGCAATTTCAGTTTTGCTTCCCTTCAATAGTCTTTCAAAACTTTACTGTCTCGATATTTATATAGACAGTTAACTCGGAATGTTTAAAATTCGTTCTATTACCTTACACTTTCCTTATATAGGCCTTATCTTCTACACATTTTCAATAAAATACGTTTTTATTCATCCAATCAAGTTCAAATACGTTTTTTTAAATTTTTGTGGATTACAATTGATGTTATTATAGTTTTTTCAAACATTCATTCAATAATTAAACTATAAACATTCGGAGGTCTAGGTCGAATTCGAACTGCATATCTTCAAGCGGGAAGTCTAGAGTTTTGGCACTGAGCCAACCTTCCCACAGCTAGAAATTTATTTCTCAAAGTTGTATATGAAGTTTTCTTTTCCCCCCATCTGGTTGTCATTGAAACTTCCATTGCACAATCTTAAATTGTCGCCATGGTTACCACACAATATCATAAATAATGTTCTAGAATTAAAAATAAATTACAAGAATAAAATAAACAAACAAACTGGATTAAAGGTATCGCATCTTGCTTCACAAACGAGCAATGCGAAAGAAAAGCGAAAAGAAACTACAATACAATGGAAAGACAATGGCGACGAAAAGAAAGACAGTGTATAAATAGAAACAAATGAAAATAATAGTCCAATACCATACATGAAAAGGAAAAAGGAAAATTAAAAAGAAATTCTCTTTCTAATTTCCCACTTAATATTATTACTCTCACATATGTATATACATGTTTATATTAGTTGTAATTATAAAGTAAATAGAAACTAAATTAAAATCTTTCTTTCTGATTTAAGTAAGAATTAACTTCGAAAAAAAATTTGTACGTATTACTTATTTTCTTGTGTCATGTGTTTTACAAAGCAATACTGATCGGTAATGTAAACGCAGACATGTAATGCATATAATGCAAACGCAGACATATAATGCATATAATGCAAACGCAGACATATAATACATATAATGTAAACGCAGACATATAATGCATATAATGTAAACGCAGACATATAATGCATATAATGTAAACGCAGACATATAATGCATATAATGTAAACGCAGACATATAATGCATATAATGTAAACGCAGACATATAATGCATATAATGTAAACGCAGACATATAATGCATATAATGTAAACGCAGACATATAATGCAAACGCAGACATATAGTGCATATAATGTAAACGCAGACATATAGTGCAAATAATGTAAACGCAGACATATAATGCATATAATGTAAACGCAGGCATATAATGCATATAATGTAAACGCAGACATATAATGCATATAATGCAAACGCAGACATATAATGCATATAATGCAAACGCAGACATATAATACATATAATGTAAACGCAGACATATAATGCATATAATGTAAACGCAGACATATAATGCATATAATGTAAACGCAGACATATAATGCATATAATGTAAACGCAGACATATAATGCATATAATGTAAACGCAGACATATAATGCATATAATGTAAACGCAGACATATAATGCATATAATGTAAACGCAGACATATAATGCAAACGCAGACATATAGTGCATATAATGTAAACGCAGACATATAGTGCAAATAATGTAAACGCAGACATATAATGCATATAATGTAAACGCAGGCATATAATGCATATAATGTAAACGCAGGCATATAATGCATATAATGTAAACGCAGGCATATAATGCATATAATGCAAACGCATGCATATAATGCATATAATGTAGACGCTGACATATAATCCATATAATGCAAACGCAGGCATATAATGCATATAATGCAAACGCATGCATATAATGTAGACGCTGACATATAATGCATATAATGCAAACGCAGACATATAATGCATATAATGCAAACGCAGACATATAATGCATATAATGTAAAAGCATACATATAATGCATATAATGTAAACGCAGACATATAATGCATATAATGTAGACGCAGATAATGTTTATGTCACATTCTAATCTATTTATAGCCGTGATTAGCTGACATTTGTTTACATTATTATGGCAGACTACGCGTTCGGACGTCCATGTATTTTGGCCATTATCTCTTATTTTTATTAGTCAGTTCATTAGGCTTTTATTGTCATTTATCGTTTATCCGTGTGTTAGTTATATATATCTACCCATTATTTTTATAATACAATTATATATTTATATAATAAATTACACACTTTATGTAAATTTATGTAGATACTTAAGGGTAAAAGTGCATATATTTAGTGCGTATTTTTGTGTGTAAATGAATTAAATTTGTGTACGAGTATGAAAGTGAAACACTAATCTTATTACTGTCAAACTAAATTTTTCTTTGTACAATCACTTCAAAGTTCTAACCTATATGCATGAAGACCATTTCATTACATAAGTTAGTACAATAATTAAATAATTGTTGCATGTTATATATTATTAATTACATACATACTTTTCACGCCTTATTATACGAAAAAACAGTTTATCAATAATAAAGTCAATTATAATAGAGACAATAAAAAATTCAGATTAAAAAACATTTTTTTTTTTTGAAAAATGTTAATGTATGATTTTACTACTACTACAACTATCTACTCTTGACGATATTAGCCGCAGGCAGTGGCGGGTTGACTGTCACGGCGTTCGATCTGACAACACCGCATCCCACAGACCGATTCCTATTCTACTTTAAATCAAAGTATAAACAGAGGTCAGCATATTAAACAGGAATGAGTATATTGTACACGACAATGTACACAGGAAAGTACAATTATCTTAATAAGCCAAAACAGTAAAAACGTTTGCGTTAGCTATCCCGTTCTCCTTCTGGAATTGCCCGTGTACACATGTCATTAGTTCAATGTGTGCAGTAGACCGTATTTGCAAAATTGACTTGCCCAAAGAAAATAACACATCGGAACGTTTAAATCCATCTGGTAATGCGATAGAAACGTCTGAAACAAGGAAAGCACCTATTCTGTATAAATGTATTACAATTGACCATATCAGAGAAACCTCTATCTAAGTAGTTTGAAACTAGCAGTGGCGTGTGCTAGCAATTTTAATAAGAGTATCACTGCTCTTAACACGGTGTGGATGTGGGGAAGGAAATCGGGAGGTAACCTTATTTTTATAACTTACGATAACTTCGATTTCAAGTCATATTTAGGCTACAAGTTTTGATAAAATGGAAAAGTAAGTAAATAATTTAATGCATTTGAATTCACACTCGTATCTGTATAAATTATTATTAAAAAAAACTTACAAATGTAGGCTATATCAAGTTCTAAAAATTATTTCTATTATAATCTGTTTAAAGTCGAAAATGTTGAAAAAATTTACTGTGCAAATGTTTTCACTAACGTAAATAAAACTCCATTTTTCTGTCAGGGTCAAATTTATTTTAGTTTAACGCCTGTTATATGACAGCCATATTATATGGAATTGAGACCTAAATGAGGGATCTTCGTTGAACAGTGGTATTTCTTATGTTTGCCCTACTTGTCTATCTTGGTTTCCCAAACATCTTTCCCAAACAATTAAGAGTTTCAACAGTAAACCACTTGCTAACCTCTGCTAATCGCTGAACAAACAGTATTTATAGACTGAAAATTCCGGCCAAACGGCTGCACTAGGTTTGCGGTCGTTAGGTTCACTAATACGTCTCGGTCAACACAGTCAGTCAGTCAGAGAAGGAGGGGTATGGTGGCCACTGAGGTTAAGCAGCGTCTGTCACCGACAATGACTGCGGGTAGGAATATGAGAACAGGGCTTTTGGTAGGGGCTGGATGTAGGAAGGGCTTATGCAATGTAGGACGGTAATACGGATTTTATTCTGGGGGACTACGTTTATTTTAAACATTTGGACTGGCTGACTTTTTTTGTGACATTTTTTGTTTTGTGTGTCGATTTATGTATTTAGTAAGGGTGTTTGTAGGGCATAAGATAGTGTCAAAATGTGTAATAAAACTTACAGCTAGAATGGAGTAACAAAGTTGTGATGGATGATCTCAAACTAACTTAACTTAACTAGCATTTTATATGATGAAACAGATACATGATGATATTAATAGGAATAAACCAACAGGAGTTTAACACTTTTTTTTAAACATATTCAGACTCAAACTTAAAAACTAGGGTACTATTCTAGGAGGCCAGAGGTAGACAGAGGAGGGAAAGGAAATGCGAGTCTTAGAGGTGTTATGGAGGATCTAGAAGGACTTTGGGACGAGGACGGAAAATAGGAGAGGGTCCAACTGAGTTTGCGAGATCCCTAAGGTGTGGGTAACACGAGATTTTGGCACTACCGAGGAGCTTCGCTGAGAGGGATCTGACAAAAGCAGCAGCGATGGGGAGCGAAGGGAGTTTCGGATAGTGAGATTTGACAGGAACCAAGGAGAGTTGGAGAAGAGACTGAGTGAAGAGGATTCGAAGGACTCAAGAGATTTTCGAGACGTGTTAGAGCAAAGAGGCCACCAGACAGGAGCTGCATAGGTGAGGAAGGGACGAAGGAGCACTTGGTACATGTGGTGTTTGATTTTGAGAGGAATGGTACTTCTGAGGCAGAGGAGAGGGTAGAGCTCGGTCAACACGTTTACAGAAGCTAGCTTTATCGGCCACTTGTTTAATCGCCTGTCCCGATCCCCTCTGCCCCCTCGCCCTGTACTACTGGCGCGCGCAGGCTTCCTACCCAAGCTGTAAGCGTTCAGGTTTAGACAAGATGTTTCACAGCATAAAAACCTTTTTACAGTCCAATTCAGATACCCCTCCTCGAGTTCAGCGCTCTACAAACGACCCTGACCTTATACACCTACTCGCACCCAGTGTCGTCTGACAACCGCTGCAAAACCTCAGGGGCCACCAAGCCCCTTCTCTGACTGACTGACTAAATGAGAATTGCAATCAACGTCTGATGTGTTTTAAGTGCTGAAGCCTATTAGCATTTACAATACAAAGTACATATAATATTTATATGTACCCTAGCCTTCTTCTGAAACAGTACTTCACTATCTTCATTCACCAGCTCGGCTCTGAAAATATCTTCATTCACCAGCTCGGCTCTGAAAATATCTTCATCCACCAGCTTGGCTCTGAAAATATCTTCATTCACCAGCTCGGCTCTAAAAATATCTTCATCCACCAGCTCGGCTCTGAAAACCGTTCTATATACATTTTCCAGTTCTCCTACCTGATAAAAAAATTGTATAATAATGTTTCAATATTTTAAACTGAAGCGTTTGCAGTCTGATAACTTTGTAAAATTTAATAAAAACCTATATAAATAACTTTTACCAGTTTAAGAGAAATAAATTGCAAATAATATCAATTTAAATTGAAAATAGAAAAACCTAACAATTTGTTAGGATTAGAAATACCTATAAGCTTCTTTAAAAGCAAGTAATATAAAATTTGTTACTTAAATCAACAAAGAAAAATTTATTTTAGTTTGTTTTTATTTTATAATTACAAATAATACAAATATGCATTTACGTATGTTAAAATAACAATATTAAATCCCAAAATAGAAAGCGAATTTCCTTGCAATATTCCTTCCTATGTATTGTGTTGAAGTATTATTTTTGTTTGTTACTATTTATACGGTTTCCTTTCGCATTATCTGTTTGAGAAGCAAGGTTCGATGCCGTTAATCCAGTTTGTTTGATTATTTTATTCTTTTCATTCATTTTTAATCTTAGAGCATTATTTATGATATTGTGTGGTAACCATGGGAACAATTTAAGGTTTCGACGACAACCAGAGGGGAGCAAAAATGTGCTTGTACATCTTTGAGTAGTAGATTTATTGCTATGGGAACATTAGCCCAGTGACAAAGCATTAGGCTTCGAGCATGAAGATACTAAGACCTAGACCAAGTAAATATTTATAATTTAATTATTGAATTGATATATTAAAAAAAACTGTATTAACATCAATTGTTATCCACAAAGTTTAAAGAAATGTATTTGAACTTGATTGGATGAATAAAAACATATTTTCTTAACGATTGAAAATTTGTACAAGATATACTGTGTATATATATATTAAATAACATGATTTAATTTTGTAAAAATATTTTATTTAATTTTTTCCTAAAGATGCTGGTACTATTTTATCGGCGAAAAGCTTTGAATAAATATATTCATTAAAAGTATTCTTGTTTTTGAAATATTTATTATTTATATATACATATATATGGGGAAATAAGACAACTTTCATAAACAAGAATATATTACTTCATTTTAATATTTATTGAAGCTTTTCGCTAATTTACATTATCAGCATTTTCAAAACTTATACATCACTGTCCAGTTATGTGACTAGAGTAAGACTGTTGAATATAATTGTACTATGCTCAGTAAACCTGGTCTCAGTTATCTTATCTGTTAGATAAATATACTTTAATATTTCCATTTGTCCTAATCTTTTATGTTTAAAATATCATCAAAAAAAGATAATTTTTCTTTGTCTGAGATATATAGGCGAAACAAAAAGAAACATTAAAACTAGGATTAAAGAACATTTTTCCCACAATAAATATAATAGACCAGAAAAATCTGCGATGGCGAAACATTGTTTAGAGGAAGAGCACGAATTCAAAGTAGACGATGTAACCCTGTTAAAAAACGTTGTTAAGTGTAGTGAATTAGATTCATGGGAAACTTTGTATATTAATAGGAATAAAAATAACATTGTAAGCAATGAGTCAGGCCCTATTTAGAATTCTATATTATTGTAATTAGCGTGACACAAAAGGAAAAAAGAAAAAAAAGTTTATTGTAACTTTTAGGTTAAATATTTTGACATAATAATAATGTGTAATATTAATTATCTATTTTGTTTATATGTAATTATGTTGTATGTTACAAATTTTATTGTAATTATTGAGTCAGGTACAAAATTTCTATTTGTTGTATCATGTTTAAAGTAGGGTTAATAACTGTTGTTTTGACAAGTGGACGTGGCAACGCCTACTGTATAAATACAGAAGTGTAACCTTATTTTCACCCTAGTTTTAAGTTAGAGTTTGTAGTAGTAACACTCACTGATGATGATGACTTGGTCATTGAAACGCCTATGAGTAAATAAATGATTAATTTGTGAGTTTTGTGTGTTTTTAATTGTTTTTAACATAACCTCATAAGCTAAGCCCAAAGAATATTCGTCTTGTAGACTTAAAAAAAGTAATTTCAAATATAGGTTTACGATATAGAGAACGGGAATATTGTACTGTGTTTAGTGGTATACATTTTTACAAATGCATTAGCTGGTATTATTTTCACAATATACCTGTGGATTTATTTCGATTGGATCCTTTTTAAGGGTATTCTGTTTAAACTTTTTACTATTTGTAGAATAAACAAGATCCGTGTTATTCAAGTTGCTTAGTAAATAATGTCAATTAATTCTTTAACAAAGTAAATATCTACTGAAATGATTTCAAGCTTTCCCCTCTCTTAATGGACTACAAGCAACATGAAATAAACATGAGTGTTACATGAAATAAACACTTTTCCATATATGTGAAATATGTTTAATAATACACATGCACAACCTACAAAAACTATTATAAATAAAAACGTCTCAAAGCCAATGACGTCATCGATAGTTTAATTAAAATAAATATTTTAGTAAATAGTTTACTGAATATGATGGCAATATGGCTGAAACGCTTTTATTTCAAAATGTATGTTGAGTTCGAACATGTTCATAAAGGTTTGTATTGTAATCATAATTAAAATTTACTGTTGATAATTTACCAAAAAATCTAAGTAAAAGTCTCATATTAATAGTAACATAATAATGTAAATTTTAATAATAATACCAAACCCTACTGAACAAGGGGAAACTATAAATATATTTATATTTTAAAATTTAAGCTTGTTTCTCTGGTTAAACAGTAGTTAAACAGGCAGATAAATTATAGGGTTTTTACACTTTATTGCAAGTTTAAAGTACAAGATAAAATATACATAGTTTTACAAATACTAGTTTTACTAGCAAATGTATTTGAAAATGTATTTTCAATTTTTTTTGTATTTTTAATAAATTAACTTTAATTTTATGTAATTTCATGTTGTATAAACTATTATATAAGCTATATATACATTTTGCGTTAGAAAAAAATATTTTCATTTTATCAAAACCAGTACTAATATTTATTTATTCATCATGAACTAATAATTTTGTTGCGTGTATTTTGTTAAAACAGAATATATACGTGAATAATACAAAGTGAAGTCGATATACTTACAGTTGGTGGCGACAAGTTTATGGTAGATCCGCGTCTTTCTTGCGGGCCTATACTAGAATGTCGCCGTATTGGGAGGCCTCCGCCTGGAGTACCTCCGGGTGACGACGCACAAGACGGAGCGATGCGTATTTTGGGCGTCATCAGAGTGTTATCGGACAAACGACGGTTGGGGAAAGCGTTGTGGACACGTAGGAAGTTGCTGTCCGGCGACGAGGGGAAGGCTCCGAACCACCATCCTCCCAGCATACCTGAATCTGACAGTGCAGCAGTAATATAATAATAAAGTAATATAATAATGATGATGATGACTTGGTCATTGAAACGCCTATGAGTAAATAAATGAATTTGTGAGTTTTGTGTATGTTTTTATTTGTTTTTAATATATTCTTGTTTATGAAAGTTGTCTATTTTCACCATACATATTCAACAAGGAAAATAATTCATCTAAGGATTACAATATATATATATATATATATATATCAGGAGAGTGTGAGCCAATAGAAGGAATTCAATAATCCGTCAATGTTTTGTTAAACCCACGTTGCTTCAGAGGCTTGGAGAGAGTTTTCATTTAACTTAAATAAGTAATTAGCTGAATAACATTAATGAATTTAAATAACTTAAAACTGACTAACCAATTAGTTGGTTTCTCAAGAGATATTTTTATGTTAATTTTATTACTGAAGCTGTAAAATATTATGAAGACTAAAATTGCTTTATAATTATATTTTGATTTCTCAATGAATTTTAATTAGTTTTTTAAAAATAAAAACAAAACATCGGTAATGCTAAATGTGATAAATTATATGTACCTGATGAAATTCTGAATGGTTAATAAACTGAAGTTACATACAAATATGACAAATTCATCGATCCAACTTCACCAAGCGGAGTACCTTTAGATACACTGATATTTTAAATTCTAAAGCCTAGATTGTGAGCTTTTTATATAGCTCTGGTAGGATTGGCTTTAATTTTCTTTTTTAATTGTTTAAGAGGTTCTTCGTGGCTGCATTGCCACTTGAGTGTGATCGCTTCAAATCTAGACAAGCTTTCATCCAGCTAAGAAATCAGCCAGCAGAATAAAATTTCATTCATCTTAATGTCATTTATAATAAAATATTTTCTTCTGCTCCAAATATTTTCCCTAACTGCTCCACCAGGTTTTTCTTTTTATTATTCATTTGTAGTATTTTTCAACCCACACCACTTTTTCTTTACTGACCTTGTGCATCTATTTAATTCGAAATCCATTTATTTTAAACTTCAAATTAAACAATAATAACTTTTCAGTAGTCTTAAAATTCCAAAATTTTATCTCTGTATAATGCTTCAACTTGAAGAGTAACAGGTCCATACAAGCAGAAGGGGAGAACTGGAAATGATAGGAAGTTACATTACTACATGAGTAAAATTAGAAACATAGAAAATATAAAAAAAGGATACACAGATTAGAAAATTGTGCATAATTCAGTGCAGATGATTTTATGAACTTCAAATACAGAGAAAAAGACAAAGTATACTATTATTTGATTTTATCTTCATTTGACCTACTAGTTTTACATTAAAAACACTTAAACATATATCTTTTATGTACATATATATATATATATATATATATATATATATATATATATATTTGTAGATTATGCAACACTGTTTTCTTGTATACACTTATCACTTTCACTTATGTACTTAAACAAGAATCTTACTTGGTATTTATGCGAGTACTTTCAAAGACTGGTTAGTGTCTCCATCCTCGGGCATACTGAACAGGGTTTTGGACTGCGAGCTGCGTGGATTTGCCGTTGACCTTGGTGTACCGTTGACTTCTATATTTAGATTCACTGCACTGTGCGAGTTTTTAACCTTCGTTTTGGGGTTAATATTGGGGTCAATCTAATAGACTAGATTGACTAGAGCTGATTTGGGAGATGTAGTGCATCATCAGACCATAACTTAATAACCAAAATACCTTAACCTTAATAATCAAAATAGTAAGTGCTACTAAAGGCAACCATTCCATAGCGATATATCCTCAAGTGTTTCAATGAAATGATTACAGTTTTACAAAATTGTTTATTCATTGACACCTTAATAGTCACATTGACATAGTTTGATAGTTGAACAGAAATGAGGTACCACAGGGGATTAGAGAAAGGTATGCAGAAAGAGGTAGATTTAGCCAGATAAAATCAGAGTGGGACATCCTTGGAATGGTCTAATCTTTGATAATGAGTGCTAAAGACTTGCCTGATTTGTAAAACTTGTTCCTCTAAAATAGATTTGATCGAAGGAAGGTTTCGAACTTTAAGCTTATAAGACATAGTTTTGGTGTGTGAATACGAGTTATCATACCACATGATGTTTTCTTAGATCAGCTGTTTACAGATAACCACACAAGGTCCAATATGTTTCATTGCTGCTAACTATCAAGAGTAACAACTGCATATTATCCTGGCAGTGAAAAGCACATATTGTGACAACTATTTCTGCACCTAACTTGCACTCTGCTTCTAAGCTTGCATAAGGCAATGAAGGGGGAAACACTACAGTGGTTTGCACATGTGCAGGTATGAGATTGAATAAAATGCAAGAGATAATACTCTAGGGAAAAGAAAGAGGAACAATTCTTTCATAGGAACTCTAAAAGGTGAGATAGTGCAATCAGGTATGGAAGAAGGTAAATCTTTAAAGAAGACAGTAGAGGATATGAAAACATAAAGAATAAATGAGAGGTGGTGGATATAGTATAAACAACCATTGAACACTGTCATATGATAGTGATGGTCGTATTTTGGTCTGTTTAAAAAATAATTATCTTCTAAATAATATTTTAATTTAAAAGTAATATTCAATGAAATTAATAGTTTTCTGATATTTTTCAGCAGACACGGTTTACACTAGGTCAGTGCATTGTTCAATGCTGTGTCATGGACAAGATAAAAACCTCAAGATATACAACACAAAAACGCAAGTTTTAATTGTTTTCCTTCAGTTTAATTTATTTCTCTCTTTAATTATACTCTCTTTAACTCTCTCTCTCTCTCTCTCTCTCTCTCTCTCTCTCTCTCTTATACACTCTTTAATTTATTTCTCTCTTTAATTATACTCTCTTTAACTGTCTCTCTCTTTCTTATATTCCCTTAAATTTATTTCTGTCTTTAATTATACTCTCTTTAACTGTCTCTCTCTCTCTCTCTCTTATACTCTCTTTAATTTATTTCTTTTTAATGTTGTTTTTCATTTTTATGACAAAAAAGGCTAAACACCATTTTTCATTGGCAGTTTCTTTATAACTTAACAACTTACCTTATCCTATAAGTACTTATCACGTGACCGTAGTGCTTTGTTCAAAGTTCTTTACGAGCTTTAGTGGCAAAAACTTTTCTAGGCTGTGAAATTTTCCACTTGTTTTGTTGCCAGCTCATTACTAATTTACAATCATTGTTTTCCTTCAAATATTCATGACCTACAACGCTTTTGCAATTTTATCCCATTATACTCACAGAAGTAATTTAACACATTAGCTCCTGATTTTCTTCCAACAATACTATAACATTAGTATATCTTAAGCTCTTCATTATTAATATAATAATAATCTCCTCCATTGTTCTCAGTTAGTAACGGACATTTAATTATTATGGAAAATTAAAAATGTTTAAAATGAAATTGCAAATATTTTGTAAAATATTTATTCACATTATTATTTATATTTTTTGACAATTTACGCCACTTCATTTATTAGTGATAAATGAAATGTTAAATCTACTTGTAGCAATTTATCTAATTATTACACAGTATAAATTAATTGGTGTTGTACATCTAAGTTTAATATTTATATAAATGATAAATAAATACAGTACAAGACTTTTTATTGGTAAATAAACATAAAATAAACCTTAACAATATTGTGTGAACACCTTTAATAAATTATACCAATATAACAAAGAACATATTTCATTTACGGTTTATTTAGATAACTAATTGCCTGTACCAATAAATTTTATTTACTGAATTTTTAAAAAATATCTGTTAGTAACAAAAATAATTTTCAACACTATTTCCACATTATAATTTACATTCAAACGTAAGATATTGACAACTTGCCAAATTTATAAGTAAGTTTATGAAAGAAACTTCTGAGATGAAATATGTTTGATTCCACCAAGTGAACTCAGTAGGTTAATCTTAAATCTCTTACATCTTCGGCAAGTTGTTTCTACATTTATAAGTGGAAATATTCAAGCTTCTCATTACTTGTGAGCAGACATTCTGTTAATATGAGTTGTTAAAATTATTAACTTACACTTGGAGGTAAAACTTTTGTCTAATGACTTCTTTAGCCTCACTTTTCTGCCGCTAGGATCACTGAAGTTGTGCTTTTCGCTTCCAATTTTTGAAAGTTAGAAGGGATGTGATCAAAAGTATGTGTTTTCTGTATCGTGTTAGTTCATTTAGAATGTTACTTTTATATGTGTTGCTATGTTTGTATATTTTGTATTGTTCTAATGTGTTTAGTTTGTTGCCTTTGTTGCATATGTAGAGGATATTATTTTTCATACTATTGAATGAGTGGTTAGTGTTCATGAGATGATTTCCAAAGGTGGGTTCGCTATTAGAGTCCAGTGCACTTATGTATTTCTTATATATTTCAGTGAAAGATCTGCCTGTATGTCCAAATGTACTATTTACTGTAATCGGTGCAATGTAGTTTGTATGTTCCTAGGTTATTGTATGTGTTGGTGTTGATATTAATGCTATGTCTGATAGCCGTTTGGCTTTTATTTGTTGTTCTGTAAGCTACATTGTATCCAGCTTTCTTGAAAATAATTGCAACCGAAAAGCTCAACTGCAGTGATCCGAGCTGCAGAAACGTGAGGCTGAAGAAGTCATTAGACGAAAGCATTATCTCCAAGTGTGAGCTAATAATTTTACCAACCTATATTAATAACATGTCTGGTCACAAGTAATTTTATATTGTAATAAGTGATTAAAAACAAGTTTGTCAGGAACAACGAATTTTTGACAGAATTTCATTAGAGTATGAAATCTAATTAAAAACATAATGCATTCATGTTTAAAGTTACTCACTAGTTGAAGTACTTTCATATCTATTCTGATATGAACTTCAGTCTAAGTGAACTACAGAGAATAAGTTGCTTCAACCAATAAATAAAGATGGGTTCACAAGCAAGACAATCCTCTGAAAACATGAAATGTACACAATGAAAGAAATAAACAATGTCGTAACTTAAAACCTTTCTTTTTGTTTGTGTTATGTTTCTACATACTGCTCTAAGTTATATTTTTTTGTTCAAATGTTAGACACGAAATTAGTTCTTTGTATTTATAGTAAGAATTAAAAATTATACAAAAAAATAATAGTGCTTACCAATCGCATAATGACATAATTTTCACGTTATAAAAATTTCCAATTAAAATAAATGTGAAAATTAAAAAACAATATGTGAATAAATATAATAAACTTATTTGTTTACCTAATTCTATGTACACCTCCAGGTTACAGTATATTCCCTATATTAAAATAAATAATTTTAGACATCAGTTAATATTGTATTCATGAAATATATGATTAACACTTTATTACTTATTAATGCATATGATTTTGCTTCTTACGATATAAGCTCTTTCATATTAATTACAATGAATACAGACTTTTATTTATTGAAAGATAATGCATAATCCTGAAGAAATCTTCTAATGGAAAGTATTGGAAAATGAAGAGATATATTTAAAATGCTTTTGAATTATAGTACTATGATATAAGCTAAGGCTAAGAGTTTGAAAAGTTTAACTATATGTCACTTCTTGCTAATGTATTTTTCTATTGAATAGAAGTATATTCTGTGTATTACATTCTTACATACTTTACTCAATATGTACTTCATTTTTGTACTTGAAAATTTTTACTTTTATTTAAATATAAAATGAACTGAAATGACTAGAAACCAAGATATATAGACCAAAACTACAATTTTTCAAAATTAACTTAAAGAAGTAAGCACATTCTCTAGACATCATGTTGATGATAGTAGTTTCTATTTTTCCCACCAGACAGCAGCAGACAATAGAGTAATAAATATGTTATTTCTAACAAGGAAAGTTAAAAATTGTATATACTGTAGTAGTTCATTTAACACAATTTTCTGCAACAAGTCATGAAAATATCTTTTACTTTTTTAAACCCCATATATTATTTTGAGATTTTATTTAATGTAGATATACAGTATTATGCTATCAACATAGTTTGAAAGAGACTAATGCTATGTCCTAACTGGAGAGGATCGCGCGAGCGAGCGTTCAGCGATGGACGCTACATCGGACGATGAAAAAATCAAACAAATGAGGAAGTAGTGAACTGTCCTCTTTGAACCTAAGATGGGCTCGCACGACGGGGGAGATCGCGCGCACTTGTTTGTTTCAACATCGCGTCACGTACATCGGTCAATCGCGCGCACACCAAACATGTGCATGGAGATGGGAGTGGCCGATTTGGTTGCAGTATGCGACCGATGAACTGGACCACAGAACGCCTTATCGCTCGAAAACAAACCAGTTTGATTTTCATCGCGCTATCAATTTCTTATTTTCGAATTTAATATGGATTTTGAGGAGAAATTGATAAACGAAGTGCGTAATAATCGATTTTTATGGGATAAGCGGAGTGAGAGTTATAAAAATAGATTGAAAACTGATAATGCGTGGGAAAGTATTGCGAAGATGTTGAATAAACCAAGTAAGTAACCACACATAACTCATTTATTTATAGTTAATCATTTAATACAAAATTAACTAGCTATATTGTAAGTGTCGTTATTGTAAAAATAAGTAGTAAATAGTTCTCTGGTGTTCATTGCTGATCTGGCTGGCCGATTGTTTTCTCTAGATGTTTCTATGTTTCGCATGTTGACTCTTGGAATGTTGCTTTCCGCTAATGTTACCGGACCATCCCTGTCTATAATAACGTTATGCAAAAGGCAAACTGTCTTCACGATTGTTATTGCATTGTCAACAGAGGTCTCAATAGCTTTTAGTAATATTCTTAATTTCGAAGAAGCAATGCCGAAGGTGCATTCCACTGCCAATCGTGGAAGATAATTTTGCATTGAAAAGTGTTCTGGAGTTGTGACCCTGTAATTGTCTTCGGGGATACGGTCTCAATAGGAAGTTAGAGGGAAAGCTTCGTCTCCCAGGAACACGTATGGAGCAATAATATTAGAGTTGGGTAATGGATCTTCGCCTGGTAAATGGCAATTGTCATTGCTGATTTCTTGGTAAAACTTTGAATAACTGAGAACTCCGCCGTCACTATCTTTCCCATAAGCACCAACGTCAATAATTCGAAATTTATACTTCGAATCGCAAACGGCCATGAGCACAATAGAAAAAAATTGTTTGTAGTTGAAATACATACTTCCAGAACGTGGTGGTTTTTTCAGACGGATGTGTTTTCCATCTAAACATCCACAGCAATGTGGGAATTTTCCTTTCTGAGCAAAGTCTTGAGCTATAGCTTTGAACTCGTCAGAACTCGGAAATTTCATATGCTTTTCGTTCAGGGTCTTCCAAATCGCAGTACAAACTTCAATGACAATCGTGGCAACGGCGGATTTAGAAATGCGAAACGTAAATGGCAGGCCAGTAGATAGAAACCTGAAATCAAGAAAATAAAACCATCTAGATCGATTATACATAAAACATTAACTGGTATGAAGTAAATAATGTAGGATATCATTTAAATAATTGTATTACTAATACAGTAGAACTTGGATAATTCGAGTTTTAAGGGACAGATGCAACATTCTAATTAACCACAAATTGGAATTAAGAAAGGTGGAGAATACACTATCAGTCGAAATAGTTCAGTTTTCTTTTTGTCTACTACGACCTTTGCGGTCATTTTCAGGTATCGTGTCACTGATCTAAGTTAAACATTATATTTTGAATAAGCAATAAACTTAGCCATAGTGGATTTATAAAACTTATAGTTATTATCAGTTAACCCATTACATCTCTAATTGTACACGTGCTGCGAACACTAGCGGGTACGAATTAGTTGTTTGTGTCAATTTAGCTGTATTTATCTACAAAAATATTCTCACTTATAAGCACTAAATATTAAATTTTTATACGGGTGCAATTTTTATTATGGATGTTCCACTATTGTGATTCAATTCATATATAAACAAGAATACATTCATTATAAAAACATTTACACTACTGTCCAAGACCGAGTAGAATCTATGCTGAGTTTCTCACTCCATAGTCCAGGATCTAAAGGCGATTGAGCATACACTGAAAGCCTAACGAAATTGTATGGATTTTTTGGATAATTAGTGCGGATAATTTTACATTGATAGCATATAAAGATCAAGAGACCAACCCAAAACCTACCGATAATTTCGAATTAAACACGCTGGAATTATTCACGTTCTACTGTAAATGCAAATACGAATAGTTGAAAAAATAAAACCTCGTCCAAAACCTATTTTTTTTCCAGAAGAGACAGTAAAAAGTAGATGGAAGGGGCTGAGAGATGTATTTCAAAAAGAAATAAAGAAAATGCCCAAGCCACACTCCGGAGACGAAGGCAGTCCATCTAGTTTAAACTACGCCGGGAAATGGCCACATTTCCATGATATGTGGTTTTTTGAAAGATGTGATGCTACCCCGAGCTACGCAACACAACTATGCTGCTGATGAAAAGAAAACTAATCAGGGTAACATCGAGGACGGTGACACAGCTCATGAATCACAGTTACCAGAAGACAATGTTGTACAGGAAGTCAGTGAAGCAACTGTTTATCCTCTCCAAGAACATGTCGTTACTCATACACCGCCACATGATTCACAGATTCTTGATATTTCTGACAGAACATTGGAACAATCTTCGCCATTGTATTCATCAGCAGCAAAAAAGAGACAGAAAAAACCTCCAGAGTTGACAGAGTTTCAAAAAAGAATGCTTCAATTAGAACAGGAAAAATTATCGCCTTCAAAGAAAAACATAGTGAAACCGAGGATGATGAGGACACCTGCTTCCTGAAATCGTTAACTCCCTATTTCAAAGGTTTGAACCCAGTACAAAAACTGAGACTGAGAAGCAAGATTCAAAACCTCATCGCTGATGAAATATCTTCTTCATCAAGTTTATCTTCTAGCCCAGCAACTGTTTTCCCGTCATCAATGCACAGCGAGTATACTGATTACCAAACCACAACATCTACATCTGCGCAATTCTCCGACCTGGTCCAGGATACAGTATCAGCACAGTGGTGACAATCATAATCAAATTTATTTATACTAATATCATAAGTAGCCTATATTATAAAAAATGTTTGTAAGTACATTTAACGAACCATTTGCTTTACAATATACACTACATAATTATGATTGAGTATGAATATTATTAACCTTACCTTATTGTTACCAGCAGTCTTTCCTCTACGCTTATTGGCATCTTGAAATTAGTGACTTTGTGGTTACACTCTTGTTCAATTTCCTTGCAGATGTAGTCGAATGTTGACGCTGACATTCTTGTATATTGGTAAAATACGTCTTCTTGACTTCGCAGCTCGTGATATAGATGATGAAACTCTCCCAGTTTAGATCGACTTCGATATACTTCATTAGTATGTTTCCTTTTATTCTCACAAAATTCTTCTTCAAAAACCGTCGATAAATACACATTACCTAGCAAAAACGCGGCGTCTTCTCTTCTCATTTCAACTTGGAGAACAACTGAGTTGGTCGCGCTATGGTGTGTTGTGAACGTACGACGATGTCTGGTCGTACGAATGGGTGACCTGTATGAGGACACACATTTAGATAGCGCGATCAACGCGCGATGTATCCGACCATCGCATGAACGCTCGCTCGCGCGATACTCTCCAGTTAGGACATAGCCTTACATTTTAATAAGCTATACAAAAACTTAACATTAAACTAAATGTTGAATTTTACTTTATTAAATAAAACTAAATAAATATATTATACCTATAAATTATGTTCATAATGTATAGAATGATTAGATAAAAATTATTTGTTAACAAAAGAATGTTATTCAGTACTTCAAAACTAGACATTGTTACCTGATGGATATTGTGAAAATGGACAACCTGAACAAATAAATTTAATTTTATTGGCTGTAAGTTATTTGTATTAAATTACATTGTAACAAATTCTATCATATAAATCATTTTAAATGACATAGAAAATAAATCCATTTAAGAAAAACACAAATAAATAAAATGTGAATGTCATGCCTTTATTTAAATTTAAATGTTGTTACACCTATTTTAATCATGAAGGACACATTTTAGTTTTTAATATTATTCACAAACAGTGGAAAACATAAACCATTTTAATACAGTAGAACCTCTCTAATTCGTCACATTCGAGACAAAGAGGGTGACGATTTCGAGAAAAAGAGGAATTATGGAAGTTTTGAAATTAGCATCTAACTGTTATAAACATAACACATGAATATGTACATATGAATGTAATGGAATTAATGTTGTACTTCTATTATATTTATTTCTGTCGAAAAACTCAATAACACTATTACACAACACTATATAAACACTAGTAGCCTGCAGTTTAGATTACAAATACAGTTAAGTTACTTTATTTTTATAAAAGACACAAAAAATATTACAGTACATTGTGTAAACAATAGCACCAGCAAGAAAAACTACGGTATATTAACTCTATTTATATTTTAGTTTTTAAAAAATCTGTCATTTACATTTTCAATAAAACATTAATTTTGTTTTTTGGAAAGCTGCTGAATTAGTCTTAATACCAGGCTCGTAGCCTGGGAGGGGCACATGCCCCCAAATCCAAATAATTTTAGCAGGAAAATATTAACCTATAAAACAGCGCTAAGTTTTTAGCATAATAGTTTCCCGATGACCCTACAATTGTGTAATTTTAAGTAACAAAATAGCATAAAATATAATTTCTAGTGATAAAAACATTCAAAATTTGCCCAGGAGGGTTTCACCCCCCAAGATCTCCCCTGGGTTTTGCTCCGCAAAACATCGTCCTGGCTACACTACTGCTTAATACTATCAATTTTGTCAGTCCTGTTTTTTTTTTTTTGTCTCTCGTGTCTAATTGAAGGACTCATATCTGATATTGATCTTATGTAATGTGTGACAGGACAGATGATGTTTGTTATTACTGTGGAGGATTACAGAAGTCGATAAATTAAAGAGTGACGAATTAGAGAGGTTCTACTGTAGTTTTATTTTATTTTTTTTAAACAGTAAAACAAAAAGTGAATGTCAATAAAGAAGACCACAACATTGAATTTTTAAGTAGAATTATTACAATACACATGAAATTTGTTAGTAAACATTGTAAAATAAAATGTTGTTAACCTATGAGTTACTCAATAAAAATAAGTTTTAATAAGTTAAATAAACACATTTAAGGTCACCCTGGTACATTTACATATAAATACATTTTCAGACCTGCTGTATATCAAATTATTGGCAACATTTTCTGCCAATACAAAATAAAATAAAATTTCTACAAATGATGTTCTAATATGTCCAGCATTTAGAAGACATCGTGCTAACAAATATGTACAAATTGTAGCATTTAACATTATACTTCTGTTTAGTCATTATTGTTAATTAGCAACATAGTTATTAACTTGAGTTTTCTAGAGTAATATACTTTTTTAAAGAATAAATAATACTATAATTAAATAATACTCAACTAAGTGAATACGTAATGGCTTACTTGCTGATGCTTTTCGAAGCTATGGTTCCTTTTACAAAGCGAATCCTCTACTGGCGGTATCCCCGCTTAGTTCAAAGGTTGTCGGTGTGAGATTTATTAGTGTAAGGGGGTGGGTTAAGTTGACATGCTATGTAATGGAATTAGGTGTTGGCTTCAAAATGTGAGCAGTAATTTAATATGTTTTCTTTATCTGTTGCGTAGTGATCGTATATTTCGTATTTTTCTAAAGTTGTTTTGTAAGTAATTTGGTAATAAAGTTTTTTTAATGTGGAAGCTATTTTGTGTGTGTTTCTTTTTGGGGTAGGTTAGGGGTATGTATTTGTTGATTTTTGTGTGGTTTATCAGCGTGGCCATTTGGTGATGTTTATGTTTTATTTTCATGTGTATATTGTCTATGAGTGTATGTTGGTAGCCGTTTTGTTGAGCGATGTATTTTATTGTATTGAGTTCTTCATCATAGTCTTTCTGTTGCATAGGTATATTGATTAGGGAGTGTAACATATGATTAAATGCAGCGTGTTTGTATTGTGTGTTGTGTGGGGTGACCAGTAGGTCATTCTACACACGCTTTAAAGAACACATCATCCAAGGAAACCACACAAACCCAAAATCTAGTTATGCAACACACCTAAAAAATACGCAACACAAACACATGGACATACATACTAATTTAAACATTCTCCACATATTGAAGCAAAGCAAAAAACTAACAACTTTTGAAAAATACAAAATATAACACACAACCCACTCAACCCACCCCCTTTACACTGATAAATGTCACACACACAACCTTTGTACCTAGAGGGGACACCCACAATAGAGGCTTTGTTTTGTAAAAGGAACGATTCTTTTGAAACACATCAGCAAGTTCTTACGTATTCACTTATTTAAGTATTATTTAATTATAGTTTATTCAGAGAATTCGAGATGATTACAACAAGCAACCGTTATAAATAATAGATATTATACAAACAAAAATTCTAAAATAAAGTATGGTATATCAATTATTGCATAACTACTTTGGAAAGTGTTTTGTGAGTTGTTGAAAAACCATTGCTACTAAGTCGTATCTATATCGATGCTGGTCATTGTTACTAAGTTACTAGGGTGATAAAGTAGTGGCAACGTTTTACTTTGGCAACGAGTCAATACTAGGAGGCTAATGACACCTTTATTATCAACTATCAGCTGGCTTAAGCTCTGAGAGGTCACATCGCTGAGGTTACTTCCAGGCCACTTTATTTTTCAATAACAAAACTGTTTTTACTAGAGCTTGGTGTCTGCTCTTCAGCCTATTTCATGAAACTCTTTCTTGGAAATACAAACTGCCACACACACACAATTAGGTGTTGGTTTCTTTAGTTGAGCTAAGTTTCTGTGAAGGATTGGATGTTAATACCATGTACGACTTCTCATGTTAAGTTGACATCGTGAGCTAACTTTCTTGTATGAGTGCTCATTTTTAGATATTTTGTGTGTGTGTTTTTATTGATGCACCTGTACATATATATCAATTTTTGTACTTAAATTAATTAACAGAATTAGTGAGGGAATGTGAGTGAATCAGAACTGCTAATTTACTAGCTAGTGTGTAAATCAGGAAGAACAGCATCAGCACACAAAGGGCGCATTTGTTGAAAGGGTCTTTGACAGTGATAATAATAGTAGTAGTGAACCAGATGATCCACCGGTTCTGAGGCCGAAAAGGATGTAATTTTTACAAATGACATACCAAAACAACCACATGATGATAAAGTGGAAACAGGTGATGGCGACTTCAGTGATTTGGAAAACTTACCTCTTAAAGAAAGACTTGAAGGAAATCATTTCGTTACAAGACATATGTTATATATTTTATATGTAGCCTTTGCCATTTTAAGAAGAGCCAAAAACATTAAAATAAAATTTTGTAATTTATTTCTTTAAAAATACACTATAAAGTAATACTATTGAAATGAGTTTAAAGTTTTAAAAATATATAAAAATGTTTTATTCCAAAGATATTTGAAATAAAATTATTTTTTCGATTTAAACAAGTTTTATTTTATCTGGAAGTAACCTCTGTGCACGCTTTTTCATCCTTTTCTAAAACATAACCTCTCAATGGTTAATGTATTTCTAAACCTTTCAATAATTTCCCATACATTACTCTTAGAGGTTAAGTTAGCAGTGCAAACTAAATCCCTTGAACTACTAGAGTTGTTTGGTGCTTTCAGGCAAACACATCATATTTAGGCCATCATCAGTAGATTATTTTCCCTCTGCAGTATTGTAGTTATGTACCCTTAATAATAAAGCAAGAGCAATGACTACACCAAGATAACTAATAAACCAAAGTAAAACTTCTGATCAAAAACTCATAATGCAAACAATTTTATGATTTTATGAAGAACTAAGGTATATGATGATAAGGTTTGTCCTACTAGTTTTTTATATATTTAATATTTTGCAAATGTTACAGAAAACACTTTTAGCTTTACCAAAAAAATTGAAAAAACACAAATTAGATTATCCTACAATATCTAATTTTCAACCAAATTTTGTTCAAATTTAAATTTATATAATGGTGAAAAATTCTACAGAGTGAAATTTAAACAAATGTGGAAAAAAGTAACCAAGGTTGAAATATCACTATAAAATATTGTTACTTATTTTCTTAAAACATTCAAACAAATTTGGTGTTTTTTTAACATTTACGTACTTTACTTATTTACAATTATTGTAACTTTAATAAATTGTTTTCTTGAGAAATTGGAAAAGAAGCAAAATATAGATTGTTATTGATCTCAAGGAATTTAAGGGAATTATCAAATTTTTTGTTTCCATTACCTAGGAATGTTGTTTCACTTTTCCCCTCTTAAAAATGGAAAATAATTTTTCCTCTCTTTCATACAAATTTACTGTAGTAAAACAAAAATTACTTGGGTGAATTTAGAAACAATAAAATTTATTTAGAGTTTTATTCTAAACTCTAAGTATCCTACTTTAGCAAACATTTATCTATTAAAAGGAAGAGTGAAGCAAAAATAATACATAATATATGTAACTTTGTTTACATTGTAAATAGTTATTGCATAACTAAGTGAATACTTGTAACATTTTTTCTATATTACCACCAAACCACGATAACCGTAAACAACTGCTAGGTAATAGTGTCAATGGTCGCCACAGGAGACCGGCACTCTCCAGCAGACCTATAATAAACAGCTGATTGTAGTAAATATGTATTTTCCAGCCCCTTATTAAATTAAGAGAATCAAGTTATGAAAAGTAGCAGTCTCATAGTAGCAGTCTCATAGTAGAAGTCTCATAGTAGCAGTCTCATAGTAGCAGTCTCATAGTAGCAGTCTCATAGTAGCAGTCTCATAGTAGCAGTCTCATAGTAGAAGTCTCATAGTAGCAGTCTCATAGTAGCAGTCTCATAGTAGCAGTCTCATAGTAGCAGTCTCATAGTAGGAGTCTTATAGTAGCAGCCTCATAGTAGCAGCCTCATAGTAGCAGTCTCATAGTAGCAGTCTCATAGTAGCAGTCTCATAGTAGCAGTCTCATAGTAGCAGTCTCATAGTAGCAGTCACATAGTAGGAGTCTTATAGTAGCAGTCTCATAGTAGCAGTCTTATAGCGAGAGTCGAACAAAAAGGGTCTCTGGCATTGACTACAGGAGGGGTGAGTTCCAATTGGCATGCCTTCCCAAGGAAACCAGTTAGAGGTAAAATATAGAGAACCTGTAAGGCAAATTTAAATTCAAATCTATTTCTATATTATATATTTATATAAATTCTATAAGGGGGGATATTCTAAATTCTATTTTTTAAAAAATAATAATCTTGCTATTGATTCCTCTGATGGCGGTGTGTGTCATACTTTAGAACTTACATGTTGACATGATTCAAAACAATCATTTCATTTACGAAGCTAACCAGTGACTCAGTAGACATTTAGTAGAAAAATAAAGTTTAGATGGTTAGCTCGTAAATGAAACCACTGTTTCGAAGCACATGAGCAAGTAAGTTCTAAAGTATTCACTTAGTTATGAAATAATTACTCATAGTTTAATCAGTGAATTCAAGATGATTACAACAATCAATGGTTACATTATTTTGTCCTAATAATTAAATTAATGAAAATATGATCTGGCATCTTCTATGCAGTTAGTATAAACAGAAATATAAACTGCAAAAGGCAATATATAAATAGTTATTTAATTTAATTAAAAATTTAGTTGTCAATATTTCAGCCATTTAGTTACTATAATTAAATAATATATAACTAAGTGAATATTTAAGACTAAAACACTTGTAAATATTTTACAAACTTGCCTATAGCAGCAGTTACTTATATTTGTTGAGGACGGCTGTTTCAGAAGATGTGTCTCATTGTCAACTCACATTATAACAGATCTCAAGGTTTTTGTAGGTTAGGGTATTAGGGTGGGGGCGGGATATTATGGTGGGGTGGGTGTACTTTGTGAGTATTAGGAGTTATGATGTCAGAGAGTGTGTGTCGAGTATGTGTGTAGGGTGTAATTTGAAGTGTCTGTATATTTCGTATTGTTCGGTTGCGTAGCGTTGGTTATTTCTGTGTTCTTTATAAAGAATTTGTAGGTTAGATGTTATGTCTATGTAGTTATGTTTTGTGGAGCTGAGATGATCGGCAAATACATTATATCTCACACACACTTTTTGACATCATAACTCCTAATACTCACAAAGTATACCCTCCCCACCATAATATCTCACCCCCACCCTAATACCCTAACCTACGAAAACCTAGAGATCAGTTACAGTCTGAGTTGACAATGGGTCACATCTCCCGAAATGGCCGTCCTCAACAAATATAAGTAACTGCTACTATAGGCAAGTTTGTAAAATATTTACAAGTGTTTTATTGAAAACTAGTAGTTCAGGTGAAGACGGAATCAACAAATACGAATATGTAAGAGCTTACTTGCTACCTCATTTCGAAACAATCATTACTTTTATAAAGCTAAGCTTAAGTATTCACTTAGTTACGTAATATTTAATTATAGTTTAATCAGTGAATTCATGATGATTACAACAACCAACATTTATAGTTGATTTCAGCTCATTCTCAAGGCTACAATAGAAAAAATATAAATATCAACTTCAATCAAGGTAGCTAATATTTTTATATGGTAGTAAGTTTATTTTTGACAATGGCAAAAAAAAAGGTTTGGAAAAGGACTGATTGTAAATAACTGAAACATCAACAACCAAGTTTTTGAATTAAATCAAATAATTAGTTATGAATTATCTTGTGTTACTTACCAGATTCTGTATTACATTTTGCTAATATTTATTCCAAAATAATATTTTTTAAAAAACAACCTTAGAAAATCTTTTAAGCATGGGATGGCATGTTTCTATGCATTAAATTTGATCATACCACAGTGAAATATCATCACAGTCAAGGATAATTGTAATACTGTATTTGTGTGTACATTGCAATTTGTAATGTGTTTTTATTATGGTTTATGCAGAGCAATCTGTTATTAAACTATATAGGAAAACAAACTATAACAGGAAAATTTGGTAACACAAGTACAATAATTGAGTTAATTTATCCACATTAAAGAAGTATATATTTAATTTTTAAATAACACATAAAAAATTCTTCATTTATGTTATTAAAAATAAAAGTAAAAAAACAGTAAACCAACTAATGATTAAAAACAACATTAAATTTTAATAATTCTTAAAACTATTTTGTTAATACAAAGTGGCTAAACCATAACTTTTGTAAAGGAGTAATTGGCTAAACATCTTATATATTTAAATTAATAATTATAGACTACTATAATATTTTTTAGACTTAAAATACTCATTTTGACTACCAGAAATTAAATTAAAAGTGTTTAATTTATACATCTTTTTTATGTTATCTAATATTATTTACAACTTTTACATAGGATATATAACAATTTTACTCATCATTATTGATCCCAAATAATAAATGGCACAGAGTACATACACGCACTGCAAACAAATAATTTGGAGAAAGGGGGAAATGGATTTCTAGATTATAAACATTATAAAGATTTTAGACTTAAAAGAATTGTACTTCATAAAAAAATAGGAACACAGAAGAAATACAGATAAACATAAATATAACTTGGTTAATAAAGATTTATTTAGTTCAAGATACGTCCGGACAGAATCCTAGAAAAATATTTCTGGGGGATATAAAGAGTAAAGCCAAAATCTATAGATATTTCATTATTTTAATATGATTATATTGGTACATAAAAAAACAGTAAATGGTTAACACTTTGTGTCTAAATTAGTACATTTGTAACCGATTAACTCCATCCGTGTAAACCTAAAAACAATTCTATACTTTACGTATATTGTGAGAGTTTATAGCATGCACAGATATAGTCGGTGCCAGATGCTGGCTAATTGTAACACACACAACACTACTTTAGAGATTATATTGGTTTCAGTTTGCACTGCTGCTTCCCACCACCGTGGCATGACTTTGAACTGTGCAACATCAATATTTACAGCAAAAAAATGTTTTATTTGAATTTACTGTTTATAATTAATTACTGTGTTTTAATATTTAGGGGGTATATCACTCCTATCCCCTCCCCTCGGACCACCACTGAGTCTGGAAATGAAAATTACTTTAAAAAATTATTATAACAAAACATCAGTATCACATACAAAACTATCTCTAGAACAAGGAGAAACCAAAAGGGAGATCATTTACATTTCTTGGTGAATGAGGAGCACTCAGATAAGAAGCTTTAGAACATAGAAAAACAAGATTTTAAACATTGAAAAATAATATCTCAAAATACTTAGCTAAGACTACTGCAAAGTCACAGATCCAAAAGTTAAATTTACTAAGAAACGGACTGAATAAAATAGCTGTAGCTAATTAAAATTAAATCCAAAGAAGTATAATTGTAATAAAATATAATTGTGACTATACGGGGAGGGGGGCCACACATAAAAAAGTAGCCGAGATTTATAATGTTTATGCCGAATCAAGGCAAACTCTCCCAATTTTCCCCTTATCGTGAACAACCTGCAAATGTGAAGGTCATAATAGCGTAGCAAACACCCCGGATGTGGAACAGAGAGTTTTTATTGTACAGTGCTATGTCCGAAGTAGTTAAATTAATTGAACATGTGAAATGTTTCGTGAGAAATACCCAGAGAGTAGGCTACCACTCCTGGCAAGAGGATTGTTCTAGTGTTGTTACAAAAATGATTTAATACAAGCACAATTGTAAATAAATTGAGCAGTAAGCATAATTTAGTTTGAACTTGTGTAGTTGTTGCTAACCTCGCAGCTCATATAGAACAAAGTCTGTAAGTCGACTCAGCATTTATCCCAGGAAGTTGGTGTGTGACGCAGATCTTGACAAAGGGTTCTACACGCTCTTTATTATATTTGTAAATTATTAGGCTACAATAGTTCAATATATGTTGTAAATAAACAGTTTTAATTTTAATTGTATTGCATTTTTGTACAGGACAACTTTTATGGTCACCCCCCTGTATAAGATATAATAACTATTATTTAAGTAATATAATAGATCTGTTTGAAAGAGTCACATATTCTGCTTTCTGTGGTTACAGATGATTTAAGAATGATTAATTAACTAATTATTTCTTTGGCTGCTTGGATAAAAAGGTCAAAAGGTTTTAGTTCAATGAGATGTTAAACATATGTGTGATTTAAATCATAGGGAGGTATCAAATAAATCTATTATTTTCTAACATGAATACCATCTGTTAATGATCATTACAGAAGAAATAATACAGTCTTGGAAAATTTTTTTTTTTTTATTTTGAAGCACATGAAAGGAGCATTTTTTTGTCGTTCTAAGAGCTGAGCCAGGTTCGACATGTGAAGTAAATGAGACAGGGAAAACACTACTGAGTGATTCATTAATGGATGACACTACTTCTCATTGTACAAATCTTTGTTTTGAGTACTGTTTTCCTGTATCTTTCAGAATTTAGTTCAGTTAAAGTTCATACATTTTTATAGAAACCTAAGTTCGGTAGGATTCAATGTTCAATTTTGACTTACAGAAAACTTACATTACTGTCTACATGTATATTTGAAGTGTGAAAAATATTTTTTTATTATTAAAACATACTTAAAAATTACCAAAGATTTGAATTGTAAACCACAAAATTCAACTCATTTCCCCATTTCTCAAGCTTTTTAATGTTAGATAAAAATAGGTTTGCTCCCTTTTACACAGCTTATACCTGCTTAATAACTACCTTTAAGCTCCAATTATTTTCTTTACAGTGTATCCTGGTATCGAATAAAAGAAGAGGAAGAACATAAAAATCAAAGCTAAAATAATTAGAACTTTTAATATCCGCCATTTGTAGTTGTGCCAGACAATGTAGCGAATGGATTTCAGAGGGTTCAGGAACCACATGAAAGAAGCATCAGGTCGACTGAAAAATTATGACAATGTAAAATTATAAAATAATCCTATACACATAAATACAAATTATTATTAAAAACACTTGTAAATATGTTACAAATTGCCTATAGTATCACTTATATTTGTTTGGGAGATTTATCCCATTGTAAACTCAGACGGTAACTGATCTCAAGGTTAGGGCGGGTTAGGTTATGCAAGTTAGGGTGGGGGTGAGATATTAGGGTGGAGATGTGGGTGTATTTTGGTGAGTATTAGGAGTTATGATGTCGAAAAGTGTGCAAAATACACCCATACCCCTACCATAATATCCCTCCCCCCAGCCTAACCTATAAAAACCTTGAAATCAGTTAGTTATGGTCTGAGTTGACAACGCGACACATCTCCCAAAACTGCCGTCTTCAACAAATATAAGTAAGTGCTACTATAGGAAAGTTGTAAAATATAACCAAGGAATTTTAGTAAAAACTAGTAGCTGACGTGAAGATAAAATCAACAAATACAAATTGTTATGTATAAAAAGTCTTATTATTTCATTTACACTATTTTGAGTATTAAAATTGAAATACTATATGTTAGGTAAGTTTTAAAACAACCAGTTGTAGCAATTGGAACATTGCATTAAAAAACTTTTTTTGAAGTCTCTTGTCTGTAATTTGATATTATAAAACCTATTTTATTATTAATCATGGACGTAAAGTTATACAAATAATATTATATCCCTTTATTTATGAATGAAATAACAATTGTAAAATAGTGAAAACTAAGTAAATTATTTCTAAATCCATACATGAACAAATATCAAAACACTTTGCGTTATGGTCTGAGTTGACATGGGACACATCTCCCAAAATGGCCGTCCTCAACAATTATAGAAGTAAGTGCTACTATAGGCAAGTGTAACATATTTACGAGGGTTTATATTTCCTTCTTCCTTAAAAACTACTCAGTCCCATCTACCTCGAATTATTGAGACTCTATTGTATTTGGATGAAATGAAAAATAAAACTCTATACCTTATTAGAAAATATACTTCCCATTTCATCAATATTAAAGCAAAACATTGTAGAAATTATAATATAAAACTAGAGCTAAAGTTGTTATATAACTGAACTTAAATCCTTGCTTAATGAGTATATATGTTTGCTTACCTAACACTTACTTAATTTATGAATTAGGTAGTCATTTCATGAGATATGTCAACTCAAACAGTACAGAAATTGTGGTTCAAGGACTAAGAACTGGTCTCTGAAACATCCGTCTTTATTAAAAAATAAGGCTACTGTATATAAAAACCTTAGGCTACTGTATATATTTTTTAGTCTTTAGGTAAATATGAAAATAATTTTTCTTCATATTATTCAGCTGGGGATATGTAAAACTGATTGTCTTTTCCTCTTGATTCAGTTTTCATAATTTTGTTCAAAGATTTTCAATGAAAAACTTTCATAGAAAAAAAACTCATAAGTTAGAGAAAAACTTCAAAATATAAAGCTGATTTTCATTTAAAAGTAACTGGTGTAAAGTGAATAATAATTTTGAAGTAATCATTTTAACTTACTTCGGTTTGTCAAGAGGATCAGGCTCATTGCGCCCTTGTCCTGCTGGATTTTTCTCTGCTTCTTCTTGAGATAGTAGATGAATTTCTGCTTCTACCTTACCCTAAAAACAATTTTATAACTATAAGTAATTATTGCATAACTGAGTTAATACTATATAACTTACTTGTCTACGCGTTTCAAAACAATTTTTCCATTTATCAAACTAACTGTCTACTGGCGGCTGTCGCACAAGGTAAAAGGTTGCAAGCTTATGATTTATGTGCGTAATGGGGGTGCATTAAGTTTGTTGTATAATATGTGATGGAAAATGGTGTTGATATTCAAACTATGTGTGGTTGATTAAGATATTTTCTTTATCTGTTGCATGATGTCAACATTCAGAAAACTCAATTACCAAATAGACTATCATACAAAACAATGAACACTTTAAGACAACATATACTAGCCTTTCAACAACAAACAGACAAATACTATCTATCCAGTATATACAAAATAACATGTAACAACTGTCCCATCTTCTATATCAGACAAACTGGTAGATCATGTAACACATGCTTCAATGAACACATCAACAGGATAAAAACATAAATTTAAAATCCAGCTACACAACACATATACAAAACACAACACTCACACACAAACATACATACTAATTTAAATATTTTTCACGTAATCAACCGTAGTAAAAACTAACAACTACAGAAAATTATGAAGTATACAAACATCAAGCAAAGGGCAAAGAAAATATCCTTAACAACCAGACACACTTTGAATCAAAGACCCTTTTTTATCACATAGTAAACAGTCAACTTGACCCACCTCCAATAGAAGGTTAGCTTTGTAAATGGAACAATTGTTTCAAAACCTGTCAGCAAGTAAGTTCTTCACTCAGTTATGCAAAAATTACTTATAGTTTAATCAGTGATTTCAAAATGATTGCAACAAGCAACTTTATGTGTATAAAATACGAAAAGATCTTGTTTGGTTTACAAAAAAAATATGAAATTTTAAATGGTAAAAACATTTAAGTTTAAGTGAAAGTGTGGTACTTTCTGTAGGAGAATATATATGAAAATTTAATTTAAATAAATTTGATATAAACTTCCAGAGCTAGAAGGTTTTTAACTGGACCATCAGATTTTATCATGATTACGTTTTCAACTTCAATTAAAAATGTTCTGCCTTAGTAAGTTTTAAAAAGTTTTGCTGAAATTTTAAACTTATAGTAATTATTGTCCATGACAGTTAGAAACACTTTAACAGCGTTAATAATAATGACTAAACTAATTAATGATTTGTTGAACTTATTATATTTCAAGTGAATATTGGTTGACTAAAATCTCTATATAGGAGACAAATGAAAATCACAGAGTGATATCAAAAACATTTTGTCTCAGTAAGTTTTTCAATAATTACTTAATTTTTAGTTCAGCGAGTCATCAATTAGTTTATTAATAATAGTAAGCTGTAACCCGGGATCGCTTGGACTATGGAAACTCCAGCAATGACTCACACCATTTTAGGGCAAATCTAACATTTGTAATAATGGTTTTTAATGTATTTTAAATTATAAATTTCAATTGTATAGATTATATTAAGTTTAAACTTGTTCATTAATATAAAAACAATCTATTACACATTTTTGGCATATTTATAAGTAAAATTACAGATAGAAAAATTAGAGTGTTAACAGTTATGCAACTACTAGCGTCATTAGGTTGCTCCTAACACAGCACTCAGGTGATCACTCGTATAGTTGGCACTCCCTAACACATGCAATGCCTGCCACTTCTCTCACCCCTGGTTACCTTTTCAATCAGGTCATCTACTCAAAATTTGGATAGTAGCTGGCCCACATCCTCGAGAAAGTATATTTAGAAGCTCAGTCGCATACAACGAAAAGATAAAATAATTACTTCAGAGCAACTAAAAATGTTAGCAATCTAATAGCACAACCATTCCCAGGTGAAGTTATTGCAAGTTATAACAAACAAAGTTTTCATCTTAAAACATTCACTGTATGACAGACAACAAAATCAATAAGGAAATTAGGTTTTCATTTCTGAGACACTGATGAAGATCGCCAACCGACGATCAAAAACATTCTGTCTCAGTAAGTTTTAACAAATTTCCAAAATTTAAAGTTCAGATAGTCATAAACTATTGTTAAAGTGATTAATTAAGATTCACCTAATGTAATGGACTACAAAATTCTAGAATTTTTATTTTTCCTAATAAAATAAATAATAACTGTTAATTTTTCCTAACTTTTTTCTGTAGAGTTTGTAACAAATTACTACATATGTTATTGCCATAACACTTATTTCTATTATTAAATAAATTTCATTGATACCATTGTTTATTCTTAAAAGTAAGAAATATCATTTTTATTTTTAATGTTTCATGTAAACCTATGTTTTATAGAATAAAGGAAGGATAGCTAGAAATAATTTATTTGCTAAAAGATAAAAAAAGTGCCATTGAGTAACTGAGTAAAAACGTTTATCTTAGTTTCGAAGCCCGTCAATGAAAGGATTGTTTGTAAAGAGTTAGCAAGTAAGTTGAAAGTTTTCACTCAGTTACTCAATAATTATGATTTTTCAGTGAATTCAAGATGATTACAACTTTGTAAAAGGTGTGATTACTATACAACTATATAATCTATGATTATTGGTAATTACTGTCAACTCCATTTCTTCATTTTCTTTCTTGACATAAAATGGCCACCAGCCTTTTACTCTCTTTTGCTTAAAAATGTTAATCATCGGTACTGAGCCATCAGTTTTAAGCATTCCCAAATTACATAGTTTTGAAGACTTTGCCCCTCGAGGAAACCTGTTCAAGTCCAGTGTAATTGCACCTGAAAAGTTATAAAATAAAACAAATTAAATAACAAAAGAAATATTTCAATTTTAACTAAACTAAAAATATACTTAACAAGGTAAATAACACAGTTGAGGCTAAGAGAAACACATTTCATTTATAGACATGTAGATATTCGTAATGCTTGACCTCGATTAATAAACTAGTAGCAAGAATAACTGTATGTAGCAACTGTGGGGTAATGTTTATTTTTAAATAAATAAAGCCTCTAAACCACAAATAACTTTTATTTAAACCTTATATACATTTCAATTGCACAGCTATCATCTTCAGAGGTATTTAAAAATACAACTCTGTAATTGTATTAACTATCTTTAAGTTGTATTTTTAAATACCTCTGAAGATGATTACTGTGCAATTGAGATGTACATAAGGTTTAAATAAAAGTTATTTGTGGCTTAGAGGCTTTGTTTATTTAAAAATAGTAGAAAGAAGTTTGCACAGTGGAAGGCGGACAGTTTTTTCAGTTGCAAAAATTCTCTTATTGCATAAACAATTCCTTGAAAATCATGTAAACAACCTCTATGAAAGTAAGGAAGATAATCACTTCATCCATTCTCTCTCTCCCTCCCTCCTCCTCTCTCTCCCTCTCCTTCTCCCTCTCCTCTCTCCCTTTTTTTCATCCACCAAGTTGCATGAAGACCTGTTCAATTTTTACCTGAAGTACACAAAAATAACAGTGGCTAACAGAAATTAAGTTAATCTTAAATAAAATTATTGTTATTTTAATAATTTTGAATTGCGATAAAAATATTCTGACTAAAATGATTATAATATAAAAAAAATTTGTGTTCATTCCTATTACAATTTCTTTTTTAAAATATTTTTAATTATTTGCTTTAAATTTGAACCTTTTTATTATAATCACACCAATGGAATAAATACTCATTTAAATAAACTAAAAATTTACCTAAAAAGTCATCAGCAGAAAAGTGATCTGCATCCCAAACTTGCAGTTCGAGGCGAGCCGGAATTTTGCTTTCTGATTCGTCCCAACTAAAAAGAGATTCTTTTCGAGAAATTACAATTTTTTCTTCTGCAACAAGATACTCAAATGGGTAGATGAATCTCCAATTGAAATTGCCTTCTCCAGTCAGTGAACGGTAGTGAATGTCTGTACACTGGCAATCTGCAGGTCCCTTAAGCCATCTAAAAAATTATAAACATCTTTAACAACTGCAATAAAAATCTATAACAAAATTCATGAATTATTATTTAAATACACAGATACTAGAATAACCTGTTGGTATTTTTTTACAGATGTTTGACTTCTTGACTTGATAGGTGTATAAGTCAATAATATAAATACTTTTGTATAAATTATCCCCAAAATGGGTAAGTAATCTAAGAAACGTTTTTTAAATACATTGTTGAACAAGAGGAATTTTACTAATTGAACAATTGGTATTTTTTTACAGATGTTTGACTTCTTGACTTGATAGGTGTATAAGTCAATAATATAAATACTTTTGTATAAATTATACAAAATGGGTAAGTAATCTAAGAAACGTTTTTTAAATACATTGTTGAACAAGTATATTCATCTGGTTTTAGTTGTGATACTTCCATGAATTACAAGCAACTTTTGAAAGGTACGAGTATTTAAAATATCTTTAATATCATATTGGGCAGTGTTTAATAGGTCTACTTGTGACAAATATTTGTTCTAAGTATTTGAGGTATAATACTTACCCTTTCACATAAATGTCTGACATTTTTTCTCCAGTGAAAAATGCATCATCTTCTAGCACTACTTCATCTGTGTTCCAAATTATTATTCTTAGCTCATATGCTTTAGGCTTTCGTGGAGAAACATCCAAAGGAGGTCCTGGAAGTGGCATATCCATTGGAAACATATCCACCCACATTTCCAACTTCCCCTGTTAAATATAACACATTCATAAAATATTTATTATATTTATACATTATACATTTGTTTGAAATGAAGTGTCAACAACTAAAATATAATTTAAACTACAAGGGTGAATGCAAAATATTAACAGTAAATTGTTAGACAGGCGCGTATCCAAGGGGGGTGTGATGGGGCGATCGCCCCCCCAACCCTCAAGAACTTTGGGTTAAAAATCGACAATATAATATTAAATTAGGACTTTTTTCGGTAATTAAGTTATTATATATTCTCAAATATAACATCCTAACTGTAATAAATATAATAATAATTTTGTAACATTGTAATGCTCTTTGAATAATTACAAAAATAGAATCACTTATCTAATGCTAGTCTATGTTTATAAATACACTCGAATTTTAACTTAATTTACCCAAGTTAATTCATCTTTTATTGTAAATAAAAAATTAAATTTTAATTTTTAATTTGAAAATGTGACGCGTTTCCTCGGCATACCCTCGTAAACATCTAAAAATTTTAACAACAGATAGTGCTAGTGAAGCTTAGTCTCGAACATATGATTTTCAATACGTAATTTTGCAAGCATAATATTCGCAGTTGACTCCGGAATTGTTCGTGTTGGAAGAATATCTACTTTTATTAATTAATAAACCATTTTTATAATAATAGCTTATTATAAAATTAATAATATTCGATAGCCATAAGTGTTATCGAAACTGGAATAATTATTTATTAAAAAGTCTAATTTGCTACGAATCTTTATGACGTTACCGATTTCTAACGCAAGCGTAGAAAGAACTTTTTCTGTTCTATGTTTTTATATACACGCACGCACGCGCGCTCGCACACACACACATATATTATATATATATATAGAATGCATCGATCGCCCCCCCAAAGCAAGTCGCTGGATACTCGCCTGTTAGATATTCAGAAAGTAGTGTTTACTATTTTCTTTAAATGATTTAGTTGCCCCATAATAATGATGGATGTATATTACCACCCAAAACATCACCCAAATTTGAGTTAACAATCTTTAGAAAATTTTTACTGATTATAGCAATAACTCAAACATTACAAAAGAAACTATTTTAGTAATTTTATCTTTATTGTGGTCGGACTCTGGATAAATCAATAAATAGGGATATATATAAAAAAAATAGTAAATGTAAGACTACTGTGATATATTATTTAATATTACTTATATAATATCATTTGTTACTGTCTTCAATTTGAAATACTAGTTTATATTCAAACACTTGTGCATATAATAATATGTGACTGTTTCCTTTAGAAGCTTTTACTTTCTCTGTTTAATGAGGTCCCCATTTGAGAGATGCATCCCACACTATCAACAACTAAACTGCCTATCCTTATTAAAGAAAAAAAGTAAGTGTTAGCACAGGTGTCACAGTAAAATATATCAAAGTCTTTAATTGTAACATATAATTTTTACTTAAAATAATTAACTATCCTAATTTGATATGTACACTACTTATGTACTCATATTTACATAGAAATTGTGTGATGAAATTATGCAAGCATTGATTAACCCATTGAAGTAGTTGTTATTTCCACATATATGGGACTAATATTGATTTCCAGCAGTTGATTTTAGGAATGTTGTAAAAATTTGTTTAATATGGTGTAAAATCGTTATTTCTAGAGATTAAAATATTTTATTATTTTTTGTAGATAGTGTTTTTACACATAAATAAGATACATTTTCAAACATTTTTTGGCGAAAAAAACATTATAAGAACAATAACACTACCAAAAAAATTGGGTGTTTTTAATATATTTACGTTTTAATTTTTAAAAAAGACTGTAATTTTCTTTTGTACTAAAGAATTCTTTTCTGATGGTGCCTATACTACGTGAGAGTACAGTTTATTTTTGTTATTACTGTGATGACGAACTAAAGAAGGTGACAAATTAGAGAGGCTCTACTGTTTATGATCAGATCATGAAATTGGTTGCCTCACATAAGTTTAAGTTAGAAGAAGATATGCCGAAATGATTTAGTTGGAAAATAAAGAATTTCATTGATAATTACTATCTATTATGTTTTGACCAACTTGGCATTTATTGTGAACTGGCTGCATCCAATGAGACCCATGTACCTACCTCAATGAGTTAATACTAGGAAATATATTATTTCTTTCTATACAATAAGCAGTTAATTTGGAAAATTTTAAATATTTTAATTTACCCTACTTACAATTCAATTTCAAAATTTGAAACAGAATACATAATTGAAATTAAGTGATACTTTATACAATAATTTTACCTGTTCAATTCCAGGTTTATCGGGGTTGAAGAGAGGCCTTGTCTCTATATGTTCAGGAACTAACTGACAGCCAATGCGAGGGAACTCGTGCCAATGATGTAGAACTGCTAGAGCCATGTGTTCTTCAGCACCTGAATATTTATTATGGTTAGTTTTCCATACAAGTTTAAGCCTTTTTATTGATAATATTACTATTAACCCTGGAGTCGGGGCGCCAAGTCTCACAGACCCTGAGCAGGGATATTTTGTTGCCACTGTTGGTAGCACTGCGCTAGAAACCCCTCCATCCATCTAGCTGTCCAATATTAAGTGCCAGTCAAGGTAGAATGATTTCCACTGCTCTACCTGCCTTTGTTTAAGATTTGGGGTCTCATAGATTTGGCGCCCCGACTCGTGTGACAGTATTTTTTCTATTTCGGGTCTATCAGACTAGGCACCCACATTTGTGTAACTATATTTTTAGTTTGTGTAAATAGTTTTCTTCGTATTTAAGTGTTGTAAATAGTGTATTTAGTGTATATATTAGTTTTAAACGATACTTTATTGACATGGAAATGGAAAGACAAAGAGACCGTGAGCAAGAACGTATTAGGGAGTTATTAGAAAAAAATATTGACAAAAATAGTGATAGTGAATTTATTGACGGATCTGATATAGAAGAAGAGGATTATGTAGAAGTATCTGATGGAGATACGGATTCTGAACAAGATGGGGGAAATTCTGAACACGAAATGGAAGTTGATATTCAACGCGAACAGTTACAACCGTTGGGACCATCTTACGTTGGAAAAGACAACACTACTATTTTGTTTAATTACTTTTTTTTCTATTGTTATAATCAATGATTTAAAATATTAACCTTCAAATAACTTGAATTTTATGTTCATTATTAATTTTATAAATTTTTCCTATACAATTACTCAAATTTCATTATTGTTAAATAAACGTGTTTATTCACCATATAATTGTTCATTTTTATAATATAATGCCCTAAATCTCTTCATTAGGAACAATTAACTACAAAAATAATGGTTAAAAAGTTTAACAAAAAAAAAACTGTGCTTACATTAATAAAAACAATTATGAGTCTATGAGACTGGGCCCTACTCACGTTACAAGTCGGGGCGCCCCAACTCCAGGGTTAAAGTGTAATCCAGATCGAATAAATTCTAAATTAAAGCTTCAATTATATCATGAATAATTCTTTTCTATTTTAAAGAAAGTGTTGAGATGCTGAGTTGAAACATATATCATAAACATTATTTTTTAATTCAATTCCTCCTTGTCAACAAAGAAAAATTGAATTATAGTTCCTTTTAATTTTATAATTACAATTAATATAAATATGTTTATAAATATGTCTGAATATTAATATTAAATAATCATTTTTACAATAGTTTATGACTATCTGAACTTTACATTTTGTAAATTTGTAAAAACTAACTGAGAAAGAACGTTTTTGATCACTCCGTGGCGATCTTCATCAGAGTCTTCTGTTTGAAGTTGTTAGGTTAAGCGGTGATGGTTTTAAAGAGCACTCTTTGATACTATCGATAACCTGCCTTTAAAACCGTCACCGCATAACCTAACAACTCCAAGCAGAAAATACTGATGAAGATCGCCCCATAGCAATCGAAAACGTTCTGTCTCAGTAAGTTTTTACAAATATACAAAATTTGAAGATCGGATAGTCATAAGCTAATGTAAAAGTGATAATATTAAGAGGTAAACTAGAAAGCAAATTTCCTTGCAATTTCCCATTTTTTTCTATGTATGGTGATGGACTATTATTTTTGTTTGTTACTATTATACACTTTTTTTGTCACTTAAATTGCGTTGTAGTTTCTATTCACTTTCCTTTCGTATTGTCCGTTTGTAAAGTAAGGTTCGATACTGTTAATCAGTTTGTTTATTTTATTCCTTTCATTCATTTATAATACTGGATCATTATTTATGATATTGTGTGGTAACTATGGTAACAATTTAAGGTTATGCAATGGCGGTTTCAATGAAAACCAAAAAGTATTAAAAAAATTGTTATACATCTATGAATTATACAATTCCAGCTATGGAAACTTGGCTCAGTGCCAAAGCCCTTGATTTCGATTACGAAGATAATCCATTCGAACTCAACCGAGACTCCCAAATTTTTATTACTTACATATTCCATGTACTGATAGCAGGATTCTATTTGGTGATATTTTTTCATGACTGACTGCAGGATAATGAAATAGAACAGTGTCAAAAGAAGAGGCATTTAGGAATACATGACAGAAAAATTGCTGTGAGGAAAACTAGACAAAGTCATGTTCTTTGTGACAGTCAATTTGTAGTTATGTGTTGTTTCAACTTTAAGTTGGTATTTTTTAATCAAACTGTTTGCATATTATATTTTTTAATTTCTGTGTATGATTTCATACAGCTTTTGGTGCAAACAGTTTAATTTGGTGTTATGATTATTTTTTTATGTAAAGATATTTGATATATTTCCATGTGAAAGTTGTATTGTTCATTGTGGATTATGTAAAAAAAAATTTTATTTAGATATTTATACTTTGCCATAACCATTTTTTTGTTCATATGTAGGTTTATTTGTAAATCACTATTTTAAAAATTTTATAAATTGATTAAAACTACTGACTTGCAGTTATTTTTCAGCACGCACATTTAACACTATATCATTTCATTTTTCAGCCTATCAAGATACAGTACGGACAAAAAGTCCTTTGACCTAATGAGGTATAACCTGTATAGTCTGAATGGGCAGGATTTATTCAATATCCATGCCAAAGGAAAATGGTTGAAAAAAGACGTTAAACAACATTAGCAATTTCTATCTTACCTTTAATTTGTGCGATCTAGAAAATGGTAAGTAATCTTTAGTCATAACTTTTACAGGGCCTTACATCCTTCATAGTTGTAGGCCTTAACAACTTGATTAACTTAATTAATCACTTTTACATTAGTTTACGACTCTCCGAAATTTTAATTATGTAAATTTGTAAAAACTTACTGAGACAGAACATTTTTCATATCTCCTTGGCGATCTTCATCAGTATATTCTTATCAGATAAAGACAATGATGAAGTTAGCCACGGAGCGATCGAAAACGTTCTGTCACAGTAAGTTTTTACAAATTTACAAAATTTAAAGTTCAGATAGTCATAAACTAATGTAAAAGTGATTATTAAAGGTATATGTTTCTGTAGGTGTAAATTTTATGGGGACTTATGTGGGTAACGTAACTGCAGATCGTATGAGAGTGATTCAGTATGTTTTGTCACAATATTATAATTACACTACATCCATTCACATAACATCTTACCTTTAATGTTATACCAGTCAGGAGAATCTTCAGTATTCTGCAGTAAAAACGTTTTTCTGCCTACTTTGACCTTGCCGTTGCTATATATCGGTGAGTCTACTTTACCATCCTTACATAACTTGGCCAATATTTGTGTAGGTTTCATTGGATCTCGCCACCTGTTATATCCGTAACTGAAAAATCATTAATTTAGGTTAATTCAATGAAAATAAATGTCCCAAATTAAGAAAATATGTATTACTGTAATTATGTAAAAAAAATAACTAATGTGCCTTTCACTTACAGTAGAGTGTTGAGGTAAATGGGACCGGGTTCTCCTTGAATTACCGAAAACTTGGATTACCCAGAGGTATGTTCATGTACATTAGAAAAAAAGGAATTTTATTAAACCCTAAGACTATAGGTAATTAAAAATGCACTAAATAAGTTTATAGGACTTTATATGAACATTCTTAGGAGCCGACACGCATTTTCTTTACATACTGTATTGATATAAACATTTCTTGGAAGCCTGACTCATTTCTTTTGCATACCATATAACTATAAAAATTTCTTGGAGACCCAACTCATTTTCTTTACATACGTTATTGATATGTACATTTCTTGGAAGACCGATTCATTTCCTTTTCATACCACATGGCTATAAACATTTCTTGGAATCCTGACTAATCATTTTCCTTTAAACAGATGAAATAGCTTTAAATAGAAATAAGCTCAAATTTAACAGAAGCTTGAAATATCAGAGCTTCGATTTTTGAGATTCTACTCTACTTTAAATTTTAAAAATCCTATAAATTTCCATAATGATTTTTATAACATCTCTTTCTTTGGAATTAATTCTTGATTGATTTTGTTAAAACAAAATCCATTATTACTTTTCAATTTAAAAATCTTAAGTATATGTTATATTTGAATAAAAAAATTATGTGCTTTATTTGTGAATATTTACTAAACTTGTCACTCGTTTTTCCCACAGTTTTATATTATTAAAATTAATTATAACTTATTTTTGTTTTGAATGTAAGTTTACTAGTATTACTTTTCGCAGTGTTACAATTTTTACAAGTATTTTTAAAAACATAAATCGTTTATTACCTACTTACCAAAATTATTTTGACAAAATTTGTCAATGTTTAGGTTTATGTCAAACATTTTTTACCAAAAATTTCTCACAGTCTACTGGAACTTTTATTTCATAATCTGTACCATTTGCTTTTTCAAGTAAGAAATTATTGCGAACTACTCAATTTATAAATAACTATGGTGAAACTGAGCGAATACTTTAGAACTGATGAATTTCAAAACAATCGGGCTAAAAAATTCAAATTATGAAGTTTCAAGCAACAGTTTATATGAAATTGAACATTGTTTTGTAGTTTTCACTCAAAATTTAGGTTATATTTTAAATTAATTATGTTCATAAATTCATGGGATTATAAAAATACAGACATATAAGAAATTTTAAAATGTTTACTTTTAATTGACTTAAAAAATAGTTTATGACTATCCTAACTTTAAATTTTGTAAATTTGTTAAAACTTACTGAGACAGAACGTTTTCGATTGCTATGTGCCAATCTTCATCAGTCTCAGTAAGTTTTAACAAATTTACAAAATTTAAAGTTCGGATAGTAATAAACTATTGTTTAAGTGATTAATAAATTCACCAAACGTAATGAACTACAAAATTTAAGGTTTAATTTGCTCTAAATTTAGTTATAAGCTAAAAATAAATAAATTAATAAATAAAAATAATATAAAAACTCACTAGGCAAGAGGTTAATCAAGTATTAAAACTGTTAAGGTATTTTATTACTTGTATAGATTTAAAATTCAGCAGCTCAATTCCAAGTTTAAATGAAATAATTGTAAATAATAAGTGTATATATTTTTTGTTTTAAAATAGGAACATAATTTTCATAAATATATTTCATAATAAATTCATAATTTCATAATAAATATTTGCCTCTAAGAGTAAACAAACACCTTTCTAAAAAGCAAATATGATGTTGAATTTTGAAAACAGGCGACCTGATTTGTGTAAAGTTATTTAAATATAGTAATTTCAATTATATATATATTCTATTCTTTTAATGATCTATTAAAATATGACTCATTTCCACATTAGAAAACCATTAAAGTTTATGATAAAATAAAATATTGGTTTTATAAAATATATTGAAAATCATTAAGACAATAAAACAAGAAAACAAATATCCATAGATATTTTTAATATTTATTGAGGTATGCAATGGTTATGGTAAAAATTACGAAGAATAATTAGACAAAAGCTAAAGCCAACAAACGAGCAAAGCAACTTTTCTTCATAAACAATGAATGAATATTTACAGCTTAGTAATATTTACTACAGCGATGACTAAAATAAAATAATTTAATTTAAAAGTAAATTTTAAACATTGAATAATGTTATCTAAATATCAAAATAAGTTCACTAAAACACTTGTAAATATTTCACAAGCTTGCCTATAGTAGCACTTACTTATAATTTTTGAGGACGGCCGTTTCAGGAGATATGTCCCATTGTCAACTCAGACCGTAACTCTTGAATTTGGCAAGTTTGTGAAATATTTACAAGTGTTTTAGTGGAAACTATTAACTCACATGAAGATGGAATCGATAAATAAAAATAAGTTCAGTATTTTAAAAATATAATTTTAATTAGAAAATTAATTTTTTTCTACAATATACTGTAGTAACATAAAAAGTACCTGGCAAGCCTGGGAGAACTGATAGCACAACAAAGAGAACAGGTTAAATCACAACACATCAATATAAGCAAAGATAATATCGTGCTGCTAAACATAACAATTCAATGTAATACAGTTTTATAATAATAGCTTCAGGAAAATAAAAAGCGATATAGAAGTATCTCAAGATTTAACCTATTTACGTGCAATGTCCTGCATGTCATGCAATAAGAAATTGTTTACACAGAATTTTGATTTTATAGAATTAATCAAGATAAACTTACAGTACTTATCAATTTAAAGCATTGTATTACAAAACAAATACATATTCATCAACTAATATACAAATAAATCTATATCTATTATAATCATGCATTTCATTTGAAGCAATTAATCTAAGAATACATGTAAGTACATTTTACTGTAGTTGACAACACAGAGTATAACTTATTTACTATTAAAATTTGATAGCTAAACCAATATATTAGAGATATGGTTCATTTAATAAAACAATAATATAATATCTAGAGCAATACTTTAAAATTTTAAAAACAGAATAGAAACTAGTTCTTGTATGCAACGACTTGTGCAAGCTTCAAATATTAGAAATTATGTTAAAATTTACAGAGAAATATTAATCACTTAAACAATAGTTTATGACTATCCGAACTTTGTATTTAGTAAATTTGTTAAAACTTACTGTGACAGAACGTTTTCGATCGCTATGTGCCGATCTTCATCAGTGTTTTCTGCTTGGAGATGTTGGGTCAAGCGGTGATGGTTTTAAAGGTAGGTTTTCGATAGTATAAAAGAGTATGTGTGATTTGTATTGTGTTTGTTCGTTTAATATGTTTGTATTTTGTGTGTCTGTAAATTTCATATTGTTCTAGTGTGTTGAGATGTGGTCCTTTTTTGTTGATGTGTAGGATTTCTAAATTATGTTAAATGTCTGTGTATTTGTGTCCTGTTTCTTTTAAGTGATTGTAAAATGTTGAGTTGGTGTTATGTTTGTGTTCTTCGACTCTTTGTTTAAAGCTGCGACCTGTTTGTCCAATGTAGAATTTGTTACATTCGTCGCAGTTTAGTTTGTATACACCTGGTGCTTGTAGCTTATCTTTGTTGTTGGTGTTGTGTTGTATTTTGTATTGTAATTTGTTATTGGTTTTGTATGCTATTTTGTAACCTATTTTTTGAAATTTGAGGGCTATTTTGTTTGTTGTTTTGTTTATGAATGGTAATGTGATGTATTTGTTTTCCCTGTCTGTAGTGTTAAGTTTAGTGTTTTTTTGTATTTTGTACCATAGTTTGTCTATTATTGTGGTGCTGTATCCATTTGTGTATGCTAAATATTTAATTGTGTCTAGTTCTTTGTTTATGTTTTCTGTGGTCATTGGGACTTCTTTAAGTCTATGGAGCATGGATCTGAAGGCAGCGTGTTTTATGTTGGATAGGGTGGTTTGAAGTGTTGTGGATAAGTGTGTCTGTTGTTATGGGCTTCCTGTAAATGTTGAAGCTGTGTTTTTGTGTGTGGCTTTTTGTTATGGTTAGGTCGAGGAAGTTTAGGGATCGGTTGGTTTCAATTTCTGAAGTGAAGTTGAGTTTTGGGTGTATTTTATTAGTGTAGGTGAGGCGTTCACATTGACGGGAGTTGCCTCTGTATAGTGATATCATCGACGTATTTGTGCCAGTAAATAATTTTGTTTGCGTGTGTATTGTTTGTGAGTATCTTGGTGTTTTCTATGTGTTGTAGAAAAATTTTGCTTAGGACACTACTGATAGGACTTCCATGGGTAGGCCATCTGGTTGTGAATAGAAGTTTGAGTTGTGGGTGAAATAGTTTTGTTCAGTGATGATTTGGAGGATTTTTATGATTTCGGTAACGTGGGTTTTAGGTATATTGTTCTGTATTAATTGGGTTTCTAGGAGGTTGAGTGTTTCGGGTATGGGTATGTATGTGTACATATTTGTTATGTTGAGTGATAGTAGTGTTGAATGTGAAAAACTCCTCACCTACACTAATAAAATACACCCAAAACTCCACTTCACTTCAGAAATTGAAACCAACCGATCCCCAAACTTCTTCGGCCTAACCATAACAAAAAGCCACACACAAAAACACAGCTTCAACATTTACAGGAAACCCATAACAACAGACACACTTATCCAGAACACCTCAAACTACCCTATCCAACACAAACACGCTGCCTTCAGATCCATGCTCCATAGACTTAAAGAAGTCCCAATGACCACAGAAAACAAACAAAGAACTAGACACAATTAAATATTTAGCATACACAAATGGATACAACTTCACAATAATAGACAAACTATGGTACAAAATACAAAAAAAAAACACTAAAATTAACACTACAGACAGGGAAAACAAATACATCACATTACCATTCATAAACAAAACAACAAACAAAATTTCAAAATATAGTTTACAAAATAGCATATAAAATCAATAACAAATTACAATACAAAATACAACACAACACCAACAACAAAGATAAACTACAAGCACCAGGCGTGTACAAACTAAACTGCGACGAATGTAACAAATTCTACATTGGACAAACAGGTCGCAGCTTTAAACAAAGAGTCGTAGAACACAAACATAATACCAACTCAACACTTTACAATCACTTGAAAGAAACAGGACACAAATACAAAGACATTTATCATAATTTAGAAATCCTACACATCAACAAAAAAGGACCACATCTCAACACACTAGAACAATATGAAATTTATAGACATACAAAAACACAAAATACAAACATATTAAACGAACAAACACAATACAAATCACACATACTCTTTGATACTATTGAAAACCTACCTTTAAAACCGTCATCGCTTGACCCAACATCTCTAAGCAGAAGACACTGATGAAGATCGGCACATAGCGATCAAAAACGTTCTGTCTCAGTTTTAACAAATTTACTAAATATAAATTTCGGATAGTCATAAAGTATTGTTTAAGTGATTAATAAGATTCACTGAACGTAATGGACTACAAAATTCAAGAAGAGGAATATTGTTTTTATTGCAGGTAGCTGACACCAGTATCAGGTAACTGACAAGAATGTATGCAGGCTTTTAAACAAACTGACTTAAATTTTAAGTCTGCATAGGATGTATTTACTTTGTCAACTTAAAAGATTCATTGAGCATTACGTACAACAAATCAATGTGAGAATGTTTCTCCCTGAATCTAGATAAGCACGTTAGAATTGTAATGTACTGATTGTTATTCAGTTTTGTTACTTTCTGAAGGAAGGTTAATTTTTAAGTATTTTATGATACCCAGAATAGTATGCCTAGAGGCAAATATTACTTTGTGACACTTTCAAATAGAAGCACTTCCTTGGTTTAACCCTAGATTCAAAAACATTCATCTGTCAGACTACGTAAGATTCCGGAATTTGTACTTCGATATGATGGAATGGAGTTAGAGCAGGGTTGATTGGTTGAGTCTTTTCCTTCCATCAACCTTCTGGTCTCACTGTCAGTTTCACACAGATATTTGACAGTAAGTGCTATTTCTTTTGCGGTTACGTTTTGTTTTCTTTATGCAGTTTTCTGAGAGATGAGTGTTTATAAATAGCAGGAGTGTGTTTTATTTAGAGGGTAATGTCCATTTAGGATGTATTTAACTTCCAAACCAAGTTAATAAGGACTAAAAATAGTTATATTATGTGACATAAAAACAAAGTATCTAATGGATGGTATGCCATACTTGGGGAAGTCTTCAAAACACATCTGGCCTGCCATTGGTTGCATACTTTACAATACAATGAAAAAATCTATCAATGGTACAATTAGAAATATAACTCTGGATAATTGGTTTACATCCATCTTATTAACAGCTAACTGTAGCTATGTAGCTACTCTACGAAGTGATTTAAAAAAATCACTTTAGAAATATAGAAAGTGAAAAAAGGAAGATTGATCCAGTTATGTTTACCTATGACAATGAACTTATACTTTTCCATACAAAGCCAAATAGGGTAAGATGGTATACCTAGTCTCCACTACTTGTGTATGTGGCACGATAGCAGAACCTACAGGAAAAGCAGGAATGTTAGAGTTCTATAGCTCAACTAAAGGGCAGTTGATACTTTTGGCAAGATGTCTTCCAATATGTCATGAAACCAAAAGACACAGAGACGCTCCTGGATCTTTTACAGTATGATAAGCAGTACATTAGTGAACTCCTACATGATACATGTTTACAATATGGTTGTAAATTTTGAACGGAAAAAATTTATCTGCTGAAGGAAATTTGCCAAACAAGTGTGCGAACAGCTAATGAAACTGCACATACAGAAGAATATTTAAATACCAACACTAAGGAAGAATCTAAAGGTTAATATACAAGAGATACTTGGAGAAGAGATACTACCAAATGATTCAGAACTACAAGAAAATGGCGGAAGGAAAATATGTGCGTTTGTTCATCTAAAAAAAAGGATTACTAGATCCTTCTACTTCAGTAAAGTTTTACTGTGTTGAAGATCAAGCAAAAATGTGTGCAGACTATTCATAGATGAAACAAATGTAAATTTCAACCTTGTTACTACTTATAATTAAAGTTAAATTACATTTACTTAAATAATTTTGGAAAATGTATTTATATTTTTAACAGATAGTCTCATGAACTAAAGATTATGATGTGTATAACCAAAAAATTATTACTTTCTTGATTATGAATCTAGGGTTAATGAAGAGAGCCATTTCAGGAAATGAATCCCACTGTCATACGGTCTGAACTGAGTTATGGTCTCAGTTGACAATTGGACACAACTCCTAAGAAAGCTGTCCTCACTAAACAAAAAAAACTAAGTGCTATTATTGGCAAGTGTCACCTATTAATGTATGCCCAAACATTCACGTGTAATCTAGCAGTTAAAAGTTAAAGATGGAATGGAACAATACAGAGTAGTATAGTATAACCTCATTATAAAGGACCAGTAGGGGATGATGGTCGTCTGTTGTAATAAAAGTCTGTTATAAAGCAAGAAAATATGTTAAAGTGGTTAAAATACAAATAAAACAGAGAAACAACTGTCAAGGATTATTAAAAATAAACAAACAGATTAAAAACTTATGTAGGTTTTAGTTACTGGAATAAAAATCAGTAAACACATTCACTGACAATGTAAAATTCATGACTGCAGGACTGCTAGTGTTTCATCCCCTTGATTTGACAAGGGTTGCCAGGTAGTTTCCCGATCTGCGTACTGAATGCCAGTCAGCTCCCCTCTCTCCCTCACTTTCAGAGAAAGAGGGAGAGAGATAAGGGAGATAAAGAGATGAGTCTTTCCACTCCAGTCCCGACCTAGGATTTAAGAGGTTCTTGGAAAACCAACTCACTCTTCTAACTCTTTCGCTGTGGCAGACTTTGATGCTACATTGCCTTATCTACTACACAATGCCGCAGTGGCTCAAAACAGTAGTAAAACCTTTTTATTTCATGATGAAAAAGTGTAGGCCTAATTTAATTGTTGTTTAAAAAAAACAATGCCAGAAAGTAATATTAACACAATCCAAGTCTATCATAACTATCGATTAAAAAACTCACAAATTATCCTGATAGGATAATAAATCAAATCCATTGTTTTTAACCTAACTCACAACCCCCTCTTCCACCCGCTTCTTGACAGGGGTAATAAACTGTTGCTGGCTCACCCTAGATCACCCAAAATTCATTGATAGTGCTAAAAAGTGTTTTCTTACATTTAGTTAGGAAGTCTTTAGATAGATATTGAAAGTGTTTTTTTTTTATCTTTTTTTTTTTTTTTTAATAAACAGGAGTCACTTTCAAGCCAGTCACCTTTTTGACAGGGTGTTTATTTGTATACACAACATTTGTCGACACTTGATAGGTCAGTATTATAAATGTTAGTGATTAGTCTACATTATTTACAGTTCTTTTGCTTTATCTTAAGGGGGAATGTTACTTGACAGAAAGTAGCCTACAAACATGTCACAGTACACCACCACCTATTTACATGGTTACTAGGCCATGGACCATCTTCAAAATACAGTCCATTATAAGTGTTGTCATGTATAGTAGGGTTATTTACAATGAGGCTCTACTGTATGTCATTAAATAAAAATTTGATGACTAAATAAATTTTACTTAACTTGTCACCTATTATAATACTTGTTTTAATTGTAGTTTTTTTAAACAATGTGAACCAACATCTAGAAAATTTTGTTCAAGTAATTGTTTTTAAGCAATGAGCATTTTGAGCTACACAAAACCTTTTTTGTATACATTTAAAAGTAAATTTAAAAGTAAAATATATAACTACTTGTAAGTATATTATCACCTTAATGGGATTTAAAGTAATTAAAATATGTTACATACAATTCAATTAATATAGTTTAATATGAAGTCAATCTGCCCGTGTTACACAAAAAAGTTATACAACATTCAACATTAGTCAGAGGTTCTAGTAAGCTATCATGCACTCTATAATACGTTTCACAACAAATTGACTTACTCTTCGTACTTTCTGGCAATGCCACAAGTAGCTCTGTGTCTTGAGTAGAATCTGTTTTCTAAATCTATCTTGGTCTCTCCAATCAAGTCATCCGATCCCACTAAGTCCCAGTCCAAAATCTGGACGGTTAATAATGAATCTTGGGGAAACGTTGCTTCTATTTCAAAGCACCTTCAAATTCATAAAAAGTGGCTGATAAATATGGCTGATTTTATTTAAAATATTCTTATGATACTATCAATAAGTTCTTGGGTTGATAATTTATGACAAAATACAACAAATGCTCAAAAAACCATTTCTCGATTCTGATTCAAACATCATTCAAACATCACCCTGTAATATCTTTATTGCCATAAATACGAAAATTTATCTAAATATAATGGTAATGATAATAGTAATAGTAAATAGAGTTATATAATAAAATACAGTATATTTAATTTATAAAAATTTTTTACTGCCATTCCTTACTTTCCAAACACTGGGTTCAGTTGTTTTGAAATATAATTGTCCTTGTCGCTGACTCTTTTAGAGCCTAATTGTAGAACTACGTATGGATCAGCTTTTCCATTTAGATCCATAGGGTGAAGATCATTGGCCTTGATAACATATACACGAACAAGGACATGAATGGGATCATTATTTGGAAGCCCTTGGAAAAACCCATACTGTGGATCTAGACCCATAATTGTATGATCTTCTACATCTTTAGGTAAAGGCCACTTATACACTTTGATAGCACCCTGTTAAAATAAACACATATATGTTAATTCTTCTACATAATTTATAAGTTTATTATAGTTTTTGGTAAATGTATTTTCTAATAATAATTTTTGGTAGAAAATACTAATAAGTAACTATTAGAGATAAAGCTTTCAAATTTAAAACACAGCTAGGTAGTATATATATCTAGTTCCTTAAATAAGCTTTTTAAAAAATATTAATTTTTAACAAAAATAGAGTATATTAAATTTGAAATATAAGAGAAAAAAGTAATGTTTTGGAAAAAAAATTAAAAGTTTTTTGGTGTTGTTAATTTAGAAAAATGTGTGTAAGGAACTAGATATTTGGATTATCTCTGGAAATAAAGAAAAAATATGGTTATATCTTTAACCGTTCATGAGATATGTGTTATTTAGTTAACCTAGTCGATTAATGGGATTGCCTGTCCCCTTACAAATAAAACTGTTGGTTTTTCAATTATTAAAACAATAATTTTGGTTCATTATTCAATAAAATATGTAGTAAAAGTCACACACAACCCGTAAATTTGTTCATTTAGTTTTATTCATACGGTAATATTATATAAGTTAAAAATATATAAAACAACTTTAAAATACCTTGAAGGTTCCAACCACTCTACTGTCATCTTCTACCTCTTCTCCTGTCTTTTTTCCTCGATAAAGATCAAATGTCAATAGCCACTCATTGAAACCGTTAAAATCTGATTGGACTTCCAACTCATTTGGATAAATCTGTAAAAATTGTACTTATGTAATTAAAGATTCAGTTATATAGGTATTTGAGATATACAGTATGCGCCAAAATAAACAGTACTGAAACTGAATTAGCTATAGTAGAATGAATGCTATAGGGTCCTTCCTGGTCAATTTATAGAAGACGTCAGGAGATTTTGTTGTGCTCGAAACCTGCCTTTTGCATTCACAATGGTTCCAATAATATGGTGCCAACAGCCACACTGCCTTAGACAACATTGCTTTCCTTTAATAAACTTGTGGCAACCGTCTTATCTCCCTTACGGCAAACTTTCGTTACCCAACTCACTCCCTCGATCTTACATCCCTTTCGCCTACATCTGAGGCATTCCACGAAGGAGAATATTTCCTATGATGACCCACCAACCACCATCGTCCAACTAGAGGAAAAAATAACCATGTGTATAGAGAGTATATACCAACTACCCCTTTCCATCAAAATGATGGAAAACCTTTAAATATGGTACGAGTGTTTCCTTAAATTGAACGGAGGTCATATAGAACATTTTTATACTCTAGTCTAATCAATTTAGTTTTTATTTACTTGTATGTGTTTGATAAACTATGTAAATAAAATGAAAACTTATAACTGTTACAGTACTGATTATTTTGGCACATACGGTAAATTAAATACTTTCCATATTCTTCATAATTCTTAAGCAATTTAAATATATTTATAAAAGATTTCTATGTAATATTATTTGGTTCCATCTTTAACTTGAGATGCTAGTTTGTAATTATACAATTCCACATATATTAATATGTGTTCAGTATACTATAGCTTTTCAATTATACATTATGAAATAAAAAAATCTTTTAAAATTACACCCAACACCCAATTACATCATAATTTACACACTTTTGACACCACTACTACCAAAAACTCTTCTAAATAATGAACTCTTGCTAATATAATTATCTTACTTATACACCTATACTGTCCCCACACACATTCTATCCTTAAATTATCAAAAGAGCAGTAACAGTGTGAGTTGATAGCGGGATTCACCTCTACGCTGTGTATTAATGTATGTTAAAGTCTATAAATTACTATATAAATTTACCTTCACTTTTGCAGTCTTGTCAATTTTTTTACGCCTGCTCTTGGGGCTAAGCTTTGCAACAATTTTAGCTGTAGTACCATGATGATGACCAAGTTTTGTTTTGCTCCCTTTGATATCTTGTGATGGTTGTGCATTGGATGGGGATTCTAAATGAATCGGCAAAGATCCATTCATAAGATTGAGAAGTTTCTCTTTCCGAGCCTCTTTACTTTCCTAACATTAAAAGTAAAATTATGATTTAGTTAGAAAAGAATGTTTAATGCTATAGTTACTATTTTAACACTATATGTGCAAATAGTGATACATTATACATTAATAAGTGAGAAAATGGTTATACAAGGTTACACTGAACTAAAAGAAGAATCAAAATTAAATTAAGTCAGATTTGTACGTATGAGTAAGGCATTTGATCTCCTCTACTAGACAAACCTCATATTGTGGTATTTATTATAGTTATCTTGTTACTCTTTTACAACATTTAGGCTATTTGTAATCATTCGCAAATCGGTGCTAGGAGAGAAATAAGTTGTCTTACTACTGAAAGTCAATATAATAAAGAACTACTGACGTATAGTATTTTTACTTAATCAATTTTAAATGATTTTAATAACTTTAAAGCAATAACAAATTAGGACATTTTTGGAAAACAATTTAAAAATTTTTTTGTTCAATATTGTCTAATTTAAATTGATTTAGCCCAGTTATATTCAAAATTCAAGATCCAGTTCGTCTGCTTACAAATATTTTATATTCATTCATATAATCAATTTTGTTTTACTGAAAGGTTTTAAGCTATTTATGCTTATTACTTTATAACACCTTGATTATTACGCTTGAGTGTAGATCAGCCTATAATGCAATTTGATTCTCAAGATATCTGGACAATGTAATTAATTTTGTCTATTTATGTTTTCAGCAAAATATCGTGTTTCGGTATTCAATTCCGAACTCTGGCCCAGTTACTGATTTGATGAAAAGTTGGGTCATTTGTTGCATCTGTGTTAAACATAGTCTCTGTTTTTACAAAATTGTATATAACAAAATTTATTTAAGTGGTATTTTCTTGTTTCTAGGTTAGGGTATATTTGCTATACTTTTAATATAATATAGTGTTTTTTCAAAGTGATTTACAAATGTGAACAAATAGAAGTGGGAATCAGTGACGAGGTATGCGGTCATCTATAATTCATTAACTCACAGCACCTTCGTCTATGTGTACTACTGATAAACTCAAGGAAGCATAAGGGCGCTGTTTTCATGAATGTACTAGGTTATGTCACAATGCTATTTTTTAATAGAGTGCAGGAAAAATAAGGCCTGATGACAATAATGTACTCGTTATTGAAACCTTGCCTCTGTAAATAAAGATTTGTATCTGACTCCCAAATCAACAGATTTTAATTAACAATTATGAATCTGCTCTGAACCGTAGAAACACAGATATTAGTTGAAATTTAAATCATTTGCCAGTTATATGGTATTTAATTTGATCTCTTCTAGTAAGAATAGAAATCAAAAATTAACTTTGTTAATTTAAAAATAAAAAATATTTGGCATTTTGAGATATTTTAAAGAAACGCCTCATTTGGTATTGGCAGGGTTAAAACTGAACAAATTAGCAAATAATAGAACAAATAATAACAAATATGAGAATTTAATTCAACAGCACATTTATAATAAGGAAATCTTGATAATATTTTCAAAATTTACATACAACGTAAAACTTCTTTGTGGTATTTACCTCAATCATGGCTTCCACTGAAGCGAAATATTTAGTCCACCAATCGCGGCTCTCGTCATCTTCATCCATGTCATCAATACTCTGCTTCCTCCTCTTGTTTGCTTCAGTCTTCAGGTCTTTTGTACTTAAATTGTTTGAGCCCTAAAAGAAATTAAATCTACCATGATTTTCAAATAAAAGAAATAATCTGTAAGGAATTACATATTTTTTTACATATTATGTAATAGAATAATAACTGAGTAGTCTAATGACTTTATTACCTAATAGGGAATTTATTGCCATAATTAAATCCTGATATTACTTTACTTTAAAATCAACATAAATAGATGTGTCTTAACATCTAAAATAAGGGTGTGCCCATTGATTTCACCTAAAATGGTTAAAATGGTTAAATAGAGTGATGTTATTTTTTAACCTACATCTTTTTTGGTGACTTACAGAAGTATCATTTAACGAGTATGGTATACCTGCCTGTTATTGGCATATACAGAGCAGTCTCAGTATCCCTTGTTACCAGTAAAAGTCATTGATCTAAAACTGTCACTCACTAAAATCACCGACCTGTTAAAGTCACTGGATCGACCATTCCTAATTAGCTAGTGAATTAATTTGTGGGTATAACTCCAATTTATTTAGTCCTGGGCTTTTTGTTGTGTTGTTTGAGCGCTTGTTGTTATTTTCAAATAGTTTTAGTTTTGTTCTACTTAAATTAACATCTACATAATTGTTCTAAGAGAATTATTGCTGAACTGTGTAAATAAATACCAATAAATATTTTCTAAAGTGAATAAATACTTACATAGTTAATGATAATATTGTTGCTGTCGTTAAAAAGTAAAGGGGTTGTTTCTTTACTTACACCTCCTCCATTACCAAGGTTTTCATGATTACTCAAATTTCGCATTGGATTGTCATTTACATCTCCATCTGTTGATAGAAATGATTGTGTTAATGATTCTTGGCTTATGTAGACATTGATAAGATATTCTAGAAAGCTATTGGTAAATTTTTACTATTTCATTAACATCTAAATAACATATGTAAACTCTTACTCACATTATTAGATATCTTTTCCAACTGGAGCTACTTCATTAACTTTAAACATTTGAAATTATTATATTATATGTGGGTCATGCCTGTAGTAGCAGTTACGTTTTTATTTAATGCAGATGGCTGTTTTATAAACTATGTTCTGTGTGTGTGTGATAGTCTGAGTTGACTTCGGATACATTTCCAAAAACAGCTGTCCTCATTCAACAAAAAAAGCCTTTCGCTAATCAACACCACTAGCCTTTTGCACACTAACTTTCCAGACATTGCCTCAAAAAGTAAGTTGTTTTAAAAATATGTTAAGTAGCTCTTTTATCAATATAATAATACTTTATATTGTGTTAGCTCAGAGAGTATGTTCATTTCATAAAAAAATGTCTTTTAACCACTTTCTCTTAAAAAACAAACCTTTCCTTAAAAAACTCAATATTAGTAGTCACCTATAGAATAGATAAATGATTATAGTAGTTTTATTTTTAAAATACAAATAGATATTTACATTTTATAGGAAAAAATAAGTTTTAAAAATATTATAGTAACTTGAAAATTTTTTTTTAGTATGGGAGGCATGGAAGCATTCAAGCAGGTACCATGTGACCACACATTCCTTGCAAATCTATTGAGTCTCTTTAATTTTTGAGGCCTGATACACTTACAAACAAAGCATTTCCTTCTACACTTTTCTTTTTTTCCCTTTTGCTGGCTTATATTCAGTCTCAAGCCACCATGCGAAGTCATTGCTGCCCATATTTTAGAGACCAATCACAATCTAGATGTTAATAATGTCAAGTTAAGAACTAATAAGTTGTTAAATAGTTTCGAAAGTTTAAAAATTAGTAAACATAAACCTGAGAACTTATTAAATTCTGATAGAGGTCCTAATTCAATTTTATATTCATTTGTTAAATAGGATTATGATTTTTATATTAAATTTTGTGTTGGTAATATTTTCAAAAAACAATTTTAATTATGTATTTATTGTATTTTTAATTTATATTTTAGTAAGTTGACGTAAGATATCTTGCTTTCACTCGATGGGTGTGGCTACGCCTTGTTTAACAGGTGTGGCCGCGGAGGTCGGAGTGGGAGTGACTAGTTCTGTAGATTATAAATAAGATATTTTTCTAGCGTTAATCAGTCTTTGTATGTTATCCCTCTGAGGATGGTTACTTTGTAACTGAAATGTACATAAGGGTAAATTAAAGAAAGTTTGTGGTTAAGAGGTTTTTGTGTATTTATTATTAAATTCAACCACAGTATATTCCTAATAAATAGTACTAAAATATACTACATACTAAAATTAACCACTCAACATTCAACTTGGAATGTTTGTTTCTGATTGTGTCGTGTTTCACAAAGCGATAGAGATCTATAATGTAAATGCAGACATAGATAATGCAGGTTTTCGGGCGTCCAAGCATTTTGTCAATGACTTATATACAGTAGTCTGTTCCCACCTCGAGTAGGTTCATTCACTTTAATAAGACAGTTATTGTTTATTCTTGTGTTAGTTCAAAAAGCGTAGTTTATTTTTATTATAGTTGTTTTTACCAGATGTTTTGCCGCGTTTAATGGTTAAAACTAAAATGGATCTTTTGAAGAACCAACTGTGCTTAAAAATATGTTTTTTGTTACTTAGTTATCATTGGCCTTGATAGTTACATTATAGTTTGTAGCTTGAATCAGCTAAAAATAAGTTTAGGTATAGCCTCAGCGACAACTGAGTGGTCAAATGAAGGTTTAGGGTTCGATCCTTAGTAAAGCTAAAAAATTTCTAGGTGAACCTTCTGTTTCCAGGTTGACTCAGCCTATAAGAATTAGAATATAACTTAGGCCAATAATTGGCAGTTAAAGTGTACATTTCCAATTGGTCACATTACTTTATCTTAATATCAAATGGCCGAAGCAAGTCAAATACTCTTAACAATAATTGTATTACACTATTTTATTATTAAAATACTACTAGAAAACATTATATAGAAAATAAATACAAAATTTTTGAAAGTTATTTTCCAAACTTTGATAAATTTATTTTAGTTATTATTTTCAATAGATTTGTCTAACAGTATAAATCAATTCCATAAGCTTACTTTGTAGTTGCTGCAGAGATCTTTTCCTCTCCTCAGCTTCCCTCTCCCGTTTAGTTAAAGGATTGTACATGTATTTGTGGATAGAATTAATCATATGTGTTCCAACCAATGTAAAGCGACCAAAACTACGACAGTCTACACAGCGGATTGTCAGTGGAGGCCGATATAGCTCTTGTTCTGGAAGCTCCTGAAAAATAAAGGTGTTTGAGAATATGTTATTAACCCTTAGCACTCGACTGTCGGGGGAGCCCCGCCAAACGTATATTGCAGTTTACTCGTACGTCGAGGGTCACCCGACACGATTTTCAAATGCCTATAACTCGTCTCCGGCGAAGCCCACGACATTCAATCTTTTACCGTTTGGTGCTACACTCTATTGAAAATAATGTGAACTAAGTTGAAAATGCCTAGGAATATGAGAGTCATCACAAAATCTAGTTTGCTGCTATGTTGTAAGCTGCAAGTAGGTTACAGTTTTGCCGGTTATTTGTTTACTCGTAGTTTGCCGTGGCTTCACGTACAATTAGTGATTCTGAAATTCCTGATCTTTTACTTGATCCTGATTTATTAGAATGTAGTTCAGTTTCATAAACAAAATAATTAAACCAACAGGTATTTGTAAATATAACCAGTTTATGGGTGGTGTAGATTTAGCTGTTCAATATAATGAACCGTGCAGTTTTACGAGATGAACAAATAAAGGGTGGAGGAAAATGTTTTTCTGGCTATTAGATGTAGCTGTAGTAAATAGTTTTATTATTTATAATAACAAAAAAAAGGAAATGAGAGAAAATCCTGGTAAACAAAAATAGTTTCGCCAAAACTTGGTGAGGGAACGCATTGGTGATATCAGGAATAACCAGTATAGTAAGAGGGGTCATCAACTACTGACAAAGAAGAAAGACTGAATGGGAAATTACATTCTTTACCAATGATAAAAGTAGTTATAAGGATATTGTAGTTTGCAGTAACAGGAAGATAAAAGGAGGTAGGAGGGAAAAAAAGTTTCACTACAAAACATACGACAGAAAACCAGGACTTCATCCGGAAGACTGTTTTCAAAGATATACTCTGCAAAACTACAAATAAGATAATAAAATCATGTGCATACAGTATTAGTGAATAAAAATAGCTTAGTTTACTATAATCAAGTAAGTGAAAACAAAGTTTTCCATAAACAATAATGCAACCTGCAGGTGAGAAATTTGTCTCAATTTAATTACAAGTGGGGAAGCAAAGCATGTTACAAAAATCCGAGCGCTAAGGGTTAATGAATAATTTTGGTAACTATAAATACTTGATAAATTATAAATCAAGACTAGGGTTTGACATTTTCTTATTGTCTTGTAGCATGGAATTATTTGACTCTAGATTTCATTTGAGTTAATCTAGATCTGTCACTTTGTATTATGTATCTCAAGTTTTTGTTCTGTATAATCATCCTATTTTACTTCTTTTCATCCTTTTTCTCTTGATAAGTTAATACGAGATTATAGACAGTCTACTGATCATTTTGTTCTTTATAATTCCAAGACTCTATGAGTCATTTATAAAATTTATGGATTAAATTTTAATTGTATAAATTTATTTAAATCAGAAAAATATAATTACCAACTCCAGAAATTTGACTGGTGTAGCAAAGTTTGGATTTTTCTTAGCATTTTGGATAACGGAAGAGTACAATATATGTCCAGCACACTCAATATCCACCCTAGGTTTGTCTACAGTCATTAAGTGCACTCGCTTCAAGTCACGCAAACCCCAGAACAGTACTTCTATTCTGTAATTAAAAGATAGTATTAATTATTACATTGTGCAGCAAGTCATTATAATTTAGTGTTATTTTATAATAAAATATAAGACTATACAATTAAAATTAAAAAAAAAACCTATTGAATATTTCAATATTATAAAATAAAAATTACACCATAATCCTGTTGAACCGTAAAATCATAATATATATTCACAATGTACATTACAGTAGAGGCTCAAAATTCTGAGTTCCGGTTTTTGAGCTTCTGTTAAATTGGAAACTACTTCTATTTGAGCCTATTTTATATATTTGAAAGAAAATTTTTACAGCCATATGGTATGCATAGGAAATGAGTCGAGCTTCCAAGGAATTTTTATAGTTATACAGTATGCAAGGGAAATGAATTGGACTTCCAAGAAATGTTTATATCGGAAATGAGTCGGGCTTCCAAGACATGTTTATATAAAGTTCTATAATCTTATTTTGTGCGTTCTTTTAATTATAGTATTAGGGTTCATTAAAACTCATATTTTTTCTAATGTATCTAAACGTATTTCCATGTAGATAGGCGTATTTCTGAGCTTTTGATAATCTACCGATGATGAGCCTCGGCCCCATCTACCTCGAATTATCGAGATTCTGGTGTTCTTATAAACAATATTAATAAGGATACATATTATATAATGATTATTATAAAAACATGTTTTATATTTTTTTGATAACACAAACCTGTACTTGGCGAGAGTTGGGCGTATGCCTCTAGGAACAGGTAGTAATGGCCCAGATTCTAGTGGTTCCGAGTGATGCTGAGAGGTAAAGAAGTATAACTCTTTAGGAGGAGGTAAATCTGGAAGATCAGCGTTAGGCATAGTTGAAGCTGAGGGAAGCTGTAAAATAATTATTTGTTGTAATTTTTGTTTTTAGGATTGCTTTAAACTGTTTGTTCTTAAAAATCAAATATTTGTTTTAAAAACTATTTGTCCGTACTCAACACTTTTAAAAGTACTGACATACCGTTTTAAAGTATTGATAGTTGATATGTGCGACAAGTAACTGTCATACATAATTTCAGAGTATATATTTTTTTATTAATGAAATATTTACATTTAATTTTATTACATGAAATAAATAACGATTCAATTTTATTTATTGTATGAAGTTTCACTTACATTTAGTAGTTAATGAAAACATAAAACAAATGCCATATTTGAGTAGTTTTATTTACTTTAAACTGAAACATGCAGAATGTATCACATAAGTGTTACAGGCTTTATTCGATATCAATTTGTTGCACAACATATGCTACTAAATTAGTAGACTATTTATTCATTATGATTCTTGTTACTTAGTTTAACACTCTCTTAAATAAAGATCTTACAGAAAGACTACGACGAAGAACTTAATACCATAAAATACATCGCTCAACAAAACGGCTACCAACACACATTCATAGACAACATACTCAGGAAAATTCAACATAAACACCATCAAATAGCCACACAGACAAACCACACAAAAAACAACAAATACATACCCTTCACCTACCACAACAGAAACACACACAAAATAGCCTCCAAATTCAAAAAACTACATTACCAAATATCCTACAAAACAGCAAACACTCTAAGACAACACATACAACCTTTTCAAAAAGAAACTGACAAATACAAACTCTCAGGTATTTACAAATTAACTTGTAACGATTGCCCCAATTATTACATCAGCCAAACCGTCAGGTCGTTCTATACACGTTTCGAAGAACACATTACCCAAAAAACCCTAAATCCAGCAACGCAAAACACCTAAAAAACACCCAACACACACATACCAACATACACACTTATTTAAATGTTTTACACACACTAAAACAAAGTAAAAAACTAACAACCTTAGAGAAATATGAAATCTACAAACACTACGCAACAGATAGGGAAAATGTATTAAATGATCACACACACTTTGAAGCCAACAGCCTATTCCAGTACATGACACAAAATGCAAACACCTCACCCCACTCCACTGTCATAAATCCATCCCGTCAGATCCTTTGCACACTGCCGATATGCTGCCAGTAGAGGGTTAGCTTCGTAAAAGGAACGATTGTTTTGAAAAGCGTCAGCAAATAAGTAATTACGTATTCACTTAGTTAAGTATTTTTTAAATTAGTCTATTAAATAGTCTTAACTTTAAAACGTTCACTTTACATTATTAAAATTAAGATTATAATCATGTTTTTACCTGATAATTCATAGTTGACCATTAGGTAAATGTAAGTATGTTTCAAAATAATGCTAAGAAACAAGAGTTATTATTGTTTAGATGCATTTACCAGCATTCAATCACGCTAAAAATAGTACACAAAGGTTGAAGACTATAAATCAATTTTAATCACCTTTCACACAAGTGTAGAAACATCTAGAAAGCTTGGTGTATGCCTAATGTTGATTTCCAAACCTCAACAATTTCACGTTTTAAAAATTATGCTCTAAGCCAGTACCTCCCAACCTTTTTCATTTCACGTACCCCTAAAAAAATGTTTCCAATGAAAAGTACCCAATACTCCTCGACATGGTTAAGACAAAGAGTGGTTGCTTGACTGCTTTGTAAATAATGGGTAGAGCAGGGGGAACCGGCTGTGTATACAATATTTTTGTGTGGGTAACTTGACAAACTGTTTCCTGAAAGTTTCCTAACATAAAATCATAGACCAATTCCTGCGTTTGTTTTGTTCACCTAAATCAGGAATAAATGTTTCCCACCACTATTCTATTCCGTACTTTCAGTCCCACACAAACATACAAGCTCCATCCGATTTCTGATCAATAACACATCAACTATCTTGTTAACTACTAGTGTAACCTTGTATTTGCTTCAAATCTAAAGAGTGAAATATTGATGCCCGGCATTACTGGTATTGTTTTCGCGTACCACCCTGCAGGCTTCTATGTGCCCCTGGGAGTACACTTACCACAGGTTGGGAAACTCTGCTCTAAACTAACAAGAATATATTTTGCAAGTTTCACAAAAAAGAAATAAATATATCATGAACCAAAAACTTCAAGAAATAGAAGGTAAATCATTACCATATGTTGTAGTACGAAGGGGAATGACTAAGAATATTATAGGCAAAACGTGTCTTAAAAATAACATCACACCTAAATACACTGAAATAAACATAAAACAAATAAACAAAGCAGCAATAAAAACAACTAAATTCGCAGAAGCAATGTATATCAAACAATCAATAAAAGAACTTTATGTAAAGAAAGATAAACTTAACCTAAAAATGTTACAATTACATTTAAACATTTCTAATACATACGGACATGAATTCACATGCGAACTAATTACAGAATCGCACAAATGGGCCACTAAAACACTACAAGAAACACATGAAACACAAAAAGAAAATGAAGGAGGCTGAAGAAGTCGTAAGATGAAAACGTTTCCTCCAAGTGTAAGTTAACAATTTAACAACTTTTAGTTAACAAAAGTCTGGTCGCCAGTAATATCAAAAGTGTAATAACAATCTAATTTTTCCTAACAATAGTAATGATAAATTTTTCAAAGATAGTGTCGAATCTTCATACACATATAGGCTTCCTCCAAATGTTTGTAAATCCTGAGCCTTAACCCGAGATCGCTCATGCTGTAGAAACTCCTGCGATTACTTGTGTCATTAAGGCAAATCTAACAATCCTAATCATTCTTATTATGTGTTTGGAATTATAAATTTCAATTGTATGGGTTATATTAAGCTTTAAATCTCTTCATTGATATAAAAACAATTTATTAAATACATTTATGGCATATTTATATCTAAAATTACAGATAGAAAAACTAGAGTATTAACAGTTACGCAAGTAGTAGTGTTGTTAGGTTACTCTTAACACGGCACATACATGTTGCCTCTCCCTAACATGGGTGACCCATGTTCTCTTCTCTCACCCCTGGTTACCCTCTCAGTCGCGCTATGTGCTCAAAATTTCGATAGTAGCTGGCCAACATCCTCGAAAAACATATTTAGAAGCTCAATCACATACAACAAAAAGATAAAGTAATTCTTTTAGAGCAACTAAAAATTTTAGATTCAATCTAATAGTACAAGCGTTCCCGAGTTAAAAACCTTAATCATAGGAATAAGGTATTAGGTAAGTGTACTTAACTTTTTTTTTTCGTATTTACCTGAAGTAGTTCAAACGTAGCGAGTAGTTCTCCTGCATGTTCTGGCCCTCGATTTATCTCATACCATTCCAAACAAGGTGGAAAATCAGGCTTTTCATATGGTTCATTCAGAAGTTTTACATGAGGTTTTGCCAAAGCTCTGCCAATAAATTCTGATTTACCCTAATTACATACATGATAAACTGTATATTTTATAAATTATATTAACTACATTTTATAGTAAATGGTTTCTATAATAACAAAATGAATCTGATATTTTGAATCTAATAATAAACAATAAGGCTAAAGACAAATAGCGTAAGACTGTAGTGTAACTAGTTCTTCAATTAAATTCAGTATTTCTGTTGACATTTCAGCCACTTACAGTTTCCTTATAACAGTATTCAAGACTAGAATTTACTACAGTAACAAAAATAAACATTAATTACTTACATTTTTGTAACTTGCAGTTTTGCATTGTACCAAGGGGCTTTTTAAAATGTTGTTATTCATATTACTTGGCAAACAACCACTACTTACTGTTATTTTTCAACGGATGTGTTTTTTTCAACAGACACATAAGTAACTGTGTCTTGTCCATGTGACTCATAGCATTGAACAATGCATTGATCTATCGCAAAAAACGTTTGCGGAAAAACAACAGTAAGAAGTGGTTTTTTTCCCAAGTGATATCAATAATGTCATTTATTATTTGAGAATATCAATAAGAAAGCTGTAAATGGCTTCGACTTCAAAAGACATATTGAATTATTGGAAAAAAATACATTTTATGACAAATTAAGTAACTAGTTGTATACTGCATTTTCTTCCATCATGTCTCAGAGACTTAATTATTTATTAGTAAGTTATTTTGTAATTACATATGTATTTATTTCAACATATTCACCACTAATGAGGTCAGCGGCGGATTTAAGGGCATCTTTGGAGCTCAAGCCCCCCAAAATATGGAAAATTGAAAATTGTATAAACTGTAGCACTATAAATGTAAAATTATATGCCAATCCAATGTTTGGGTTCGGCCTTTCGTCCTTGATTTAAATCTGCTTATTACTTAGTAGAAAAGGTTTACAAACCCATATTAATCACTATAGTACCATAGTACAATCATTACTTATAATACGCCCGCTTACAATGTAATAAATAAGTGGTTCGTATTGTAAATATATGGTAAATGAGACGAACTAATGATTGTGTAATGTCACAGAGTAGGTCTATAACTATGTCCCTCAAATAGAATACCCTTATAGTTCACACTATGGCTAATACATTTCCTAAATATTTTCCAGATTGGGTGGACCCCATCTCTTCCCCCACCCACCAGCTCCTCCCAAAATATTTTTCTGGATCCCCACTGAATGAGGTACTTTACCTCCAATCAGATGAAACGAATCGGTATTATACCCCAAGCCTTAGTATGGAAAATGAAGTAAATATAATTAGGACTTTTCTTATTATAAGTTTCTGTTAATTTTGTTTCCAAATTTAAACCCAAATCTAAAGACAATACTTATCCTTTTAACTGTTCCTTGAGTTTCCAATAGGGTTTTTGATTGGTGATTATTAAAGCGTTTATATGGCAGTAATTTTTTTTGTTATAGATCAGGGTTGTCCAACTGATGGCCCGCCAGCCTAATTTGTGCAGCCCGCTGGCTTAATCTATGCAGCCTGAGTTTTTCACACTTGAAATAGTCATTTAATAAATTTATACAAAATTGAATCAGTTTGTCAGTCAGTTGAAGCCAACTAACTGCTTCAAAATTCACCATTTTGCGTCTAATTTAAAAAAATTTCCCTTGAGGAGTAATTTTAATTCTATTCCGCCTGGTAAATAAATTTCTCAGACCCTGCACCACACATTGGTGTGGCCCGGGGTTTGGCCCAAAGGTTGATTTTCGAGTCCTCCACCTTTGTAAGCTAGAAAACTCTGTTAAAAATGCCAGAAATGTTTATTTTTTTCATCTAGGATCAATGAGAGAAAATTATTCATAGCCCATAGATCCTATCTGTAATATTTCCTATTGTGAATACGATTTTCTAATTTTTAATTCTGATTGACATAATGGTTACTCACATGAAATAATATTTGTATAAACTGGAAGATGTATGTTCTAATACCTCATTGCAGCTACAGCTTTTTATAGATTAATTAATTAATTATTGGCAAATTGTTTACTCAAGTTCCTTTAAAGGTATAACTGTACATTATTCAACCATTTCTTAGTTTTTTTTGTAGTGTTTTTCATTACAGCAGTTTGTTTTGTTAAAAATTTTGATTTTCAATACAGAATTTATTTATATTTGAATAAATTGGAAAATATTAAAAGGAATTTTAAAAAATTAGAAAAATAAAAAGCTGTCATATTTGTGATATTTTTTTCCAAATATGCTAGGTATTTCTCTTTTCTATTCATATTCAACCTTATACACTTTAAAAAATGTATTGAGGAATATAAAACAAAAAACATATTTCTTATACCAAAAACTATACATTTGTCTACAAATAGCACTTCTTTTGATTTAAAATGAAGACAACCTTTTTAAGACATATGTTCATTAACTTTTTCCATTAGTGGGTAGAATAGGTATAGGAAATCATATCAAGATTAGCTACATTTACAATAGGCTATGTTTGTAGTTGATATGTACAACAATTATTTTGGTAATAATTTGTTAACCTTAGAAAGGTAAATCTTACTAAGTAGGCTACATTAGACTTCTATATATGCTGTTCATCCTGGCCTTCAACATCTTCTCTTCCCTTAGTATTTCAATGCAAATGCGTTGATGTTTTCACTACAGTGTTTTTAAATTGTGTTTCAGTAATGAAATCCTATTTCCAAATATTTTCCAAATATGTATATTTTTTTAAGGTGTTTAGTTTTAGGTCTTTTTAGTTTTTATGAAATAGACCTAAATCCATACCCATTACAGCAATGGAAGCATAAATGAAGTGTAGTTGAATGGAAAGCCACAGAGAGAAAATATAGCTCTCCAATTCTGGCAGAAACACAGAGGTGTATACACTCATTGGATGAACTTCAGACAAACCACGGCCCGACTGAAGACTCAAATAGCCACTGCTTACAGATTGCCATGAGTTTTTCTACAACCTACCAAAAACTAACTGCAGTTTGAAGAAGCACAGTCAGCTGAAATCAGCATCCCTAGACATTGAACTGAGGCAGCCACCCCTTCTTACAATCAACAAAGAATACCCACAACCAGAACGGTTACATATATACACGAATGGGTAATCAGTACTGGAAACAGGAGCAACTGGAGCTGCCTACTACAGTCGTAATTTTGAGGGATACCAAGCAGTATGAGCTCCTCAGAACAACTGCGATGGAGAAATAGCAGCCGTACATGCAGCAGCACCCATACCAAACAAAATAACCCCTACACAGGCAGTAAACCTATCTTAGGTGCAACCTCTATACTGATACAGGCTGCAAAAGAACAATGGAAACTAGAAAAGCCTTGGAATATATGCCGAAATGTTAGGATCCCAGCCATGTTAGCATCTTTGGAAATGAGAGGACAGACTTTCTGGCCAAAAAAGGCACATTCATGGCACGACCCATTTGTATGCCCTTGTTGTGAAGTACGAAGCCCCATCAAGGCAACTATCAACCTGCCAGAAAACTGCACCTTACACAGCAATCAGCAGAAAGAAAATGCTAAAACCTTGTCCCTACAGACTTCCACGAGCTGTAGGCGTTGCCAAGTTCAGATGCAGACCGGCCATGACTACCTGACTGCACATCTACATCGCATCAGTGTGCTCCTAATGTAGGAATGCCTTCTCTGTTGATATGATACGATGGATGCGGATCATCTGTCGAAATACAATGTACTCAACCATTCCGGAGATGATGGTGACCCAGTTAAAGAAGTTTGTCTATACTGGTCAAAGTGTCATCAAATGGCTCAACAGTCAAGGGTAGGCTTGACTAGTAAGTATGTAGTAATTTTTATGAGATATTAATTTTGTTTATAAGTACTTCAGTGTATATTAAGACAAGTATTTTCTTGCTCAATAGACAAGTTATTTACCGGGTATTTAATTCACCATATTTTAACTTTAATACTTACAACTTTGTCTTGGTCAAATATTTCAATGATGATAGTAGGAGGTTCATTTTTTATTTCTTCCATTGTTCCATAAATAAGAATTTCATCAAAAACTAACAGTTCATCCCATGTGGGGCTCAATGTTTCATCTATCACCTGATAAAATTAAAATACAATTTTTTAATTTAAATTCTTACGTTAAAATTTTTTTAAGTCTTCTCAGATTGCACTTACGATTTTAATTTTCCTAATTTTGTGTTACTTAATGATGAAAAACCAATTGGTATATTGTAGTGTTATAATGAAAAACAATAATAAAATATGACTAAAAATGCATATCTATCTATTAGTTGAATTTTTATATTTTTATATAATTAGTTTGAGGTTTCCTATTTGTAATTTTTGCCCACATAGAATAATATATACTAAAATTATACACTAGGAGAATAAAAACACAACTCCACAACACAGGCGCGTATCCAGCGACAAGCTTTGGGGGGGGCGATCGATGCATTATATATATATATATATATATATATATATATATATATATGTGTGTGTGTGTGTGCACGCACGCGTGCGTGTATATAAAAACATAGAACAGAAAAAGTTCTTTCTACACTTGCGTTAGAAATCGGTAACGTGATAAAGATTCGTAGCAAATTAGACTTTTTAATAAATAATTATTCCAGTTTTGATAACACTTATGGCTAGAGAATATTATTAATTTCATAATAAGCTATTATTATAAAAATGGTTTATTAAATAAGTAGTTATTCTTCCAATACGAACAATTTCGGACTCAACTGCGAATATTACGCTTGCAAAATTACGTATTGAAAATCATATGTTCGAGACTAAGCTTCACTAGCGCTATCTGTTGTTATAAGGTTTAGACGTTTTTGTCACATTTTCAAATTAAGATTTAATTTTTATTTACAATAAAAGACGAATTAACTTAAGTAAAAGTCTAATTTAATAGAAAGTCCTAATTTAATAATATATTGTCGATTTTTAACCCAAAGTTCTTGAGGGTTGGGGGGGCGATCGCCCCATCGCCCCCCCTTGGATACGCGCCTGACAACATACCTTTTTAAAAGTCAAAGTATGCTTTTGGCAACCATGAAGCCTTAATCAGTAATTAACTTACAGATAAGTAGTGACAAACCTGGATATTACACTATGGTGTTGATTAGTCCCTGAAGATGGCACATGGGTTAAAGCATGTTTTGATATAAAAATTTGTGTTCTGAGAAGTACTATTTTGACACGCATAGTGTATATTTTGTCTATACATTTAGTAAAACAAAACAATAGTAGAAATACTACTAGTAAATAGTAAAAGGTGGAAAAAATCTTTCAATTCCATCTTCAATTTGAAGTAATTATTTTAAATCAAAACATTTGAACATATGTTGATATGCCACTTGTTATAGAAGTACTTACTTTTTTTTGTTTAATGAGGATGGCCATTTTAAGACGTTTATGCTAGTGTAAACTCAGACTGTAACTCTTGGTTTTTTTAGGCTAGGCTAGGCTGGGCGTGCGGTATAGAGATTTTTGATGATTTTAGGTAATTTTTTATAGAGTTATAGGGCTATGATATCAAAAAGTATATGTGAGTTATAAAGGAATTGGGTGTTGTGTATGCATATTGTGTGTAGCTTGTAATGTTATTATATTTCATATTGTTCAGTTGTGTGACATTGGTTATTTTTGTTTTGTTTATGTAGAATTTGTAGGTTTGATGTTATCTTTGTGTAGTTGTAATTTCTAGATATGAAGTGTTCAGCAAAATTTGTTTGAGTGTTTTTCTTTGTGAGTAATTTAATGTGTTATTGGTACCATATGTCAAATGATAATAGAGACTATAGTTTGGACTATAGAGAAACTGGGGTATGAACTAACTGCAAGGGTACATATATGTCATTGGAGTTGTAATTGTCTTTGTTTACAGGCGCATATCCAAGGGGGGGATCGCCTCCCCCAACCCTCAGGAACTTTGGGTTAAAAATCGACAATATATTATTAAATTCGGATTTTCTATTAAATTGGACTTTTACTCAAGTTAATTCGTCTTTTATTGTAAATAAAAAATAAAATTTTAATTTTTAATTTGAAAATGTGACGCTTGTAAACGTCTAAACGTTTTAACAACAGATAGCGCTAGTGAAGCTTAGTCTCGAACATATGATTTTCAATACGTAATTTTGCAAGTGTAATATTCGCAGTTGAGTCCGAAATTGTTCGTGTTGGAAGAATAACTACTTATATTAATTAATAAACCATTTTTATAATAATAGCTTATTATGAAGTTAATAATATTCTCTAAGTGTTATCGAAACTGGAATAATTATTTATTAAAAAGTCTAATTTGCTACGAATCTTTATCACGTTACCGATTTCTAAAGCAAGCGTAAAAAGAACTTTTTCTGTTCTATGTTTTTACATACACGCACGCGCGGGCACACACACAAACACACATTATATATATATATATATATATTTATATATAATGCATCGATCGCCCCCCCCCCCAAAGGAAGTCGCTGGATACGCGCCTGGTTTATGATGTTAGGTTTCAACTGTTTTTTTGAGGGTGTTGTATGTGGAGTAAGCTATTTTATAATAATATTTACAAAATGTGTTGGCTAATGAGTATTGAATGCTCTGTATGGTAGTGTTATGTATTTTTTGATCATGTCAGAGTTGAGTTTTTAGGGTTCGGTTATTTGGTTTATTTTTTAGGTGGTTATACAGTTAACCAATTCTTGTATCCATAGGTTTGTGCTATATATTTTATGGTGTTTAAAGCGTGGGTGTTCAATGGAGTTTATTAAGGGCTTTTTAATGAGCGATATACAGGGTGGTGCACACAACAGTAGCCCTGTATTAAAATTCAAGACAATTGAAATAAAATCTGTTTATTTAGGCATATCTTGGATTATTGTAACAATTTACACATACAATAAAGAGAATGTAGAACTCTTTGCAAAGATCTGCCTCACACACCAACTTGCTGTGATAATTGCTAAGTCGACTTACAGACTTTATTCTATACGAGCTACGATGTTAGTAACAACTACAGACGTTTGGACTAAATTAGGCTCATTTCTCGATTTATTTACGATTTTCGTGCTCATACTATGCCATTTTCATAACAACACTTGAACCATACTCTTGCCAGAAATAGTCCTCTCTGGGTATTTCTCACTAAACTTGTCACGCATTTGATTAAATGAACTACTTTGGACATAGCACTTTATAATAAAAACTTTCTCTCTGTTCCACTGGATACGACTGCATTGAGCCAAGTAACCAGTCTACATCCAAAATGTTTGCTACGCTATTATGACCACATTTGCAGGTTGTATATGGTAAGGGAAAAATAGGGGGAATTTCCCTTTATTCGGCATAAATATTATTCAATCTTGGCCAAGTTATGGCCAAGTCATATAAAAGTTACTTTTATGTGCGCCACCCTTTATCATGGTGTTCTTAAGCAATTAGTCTGTAAGTAATTAAGTGTTGATGAAGGCCATTTGAAGTGTTATGGTGATATTAGTTGGTAAATGGTTAATTTATGTGTTTGTTTATCTGTACTGTCTGTCCTTGACATAAAGCTACGGATAGACAGAGTGCCATGGAGTGTACTAAGCACTTTTTATTCTTCTATTCCTACAACTATTATTTAGTTACTGATAGTTTTACTATATTTATTGAAATTAATACTGCTTATATGTTTCAGGTAACAGAGTAACACTTTCAGAAGAATTACCTAATGTGATAATGAGATATAATTTGGTGTCTTTTGTAAAATCTAAAAAAAGCAATATATTATAACAATTTCAACAATTGTTAGCTCATTCACATCAGTGTAAATCAAACTTCAATGTCTCAAGAACATTAATATGTGATGTAAATAGGTTTTGTACTTGAAGCATAAATATATAAAACATAAATATCTTATATTCTGATTTTATTTTCTATGAAAACTGAGAACTTGAAGATAAAAATAAATAAGCTTTAATTATTTTTTTTAATTAGAAATTTTAAAAAGGTTTAAGGAATATAAGAAGGGTTACACTTACTTGAGTAGATTTGCAATATTCACCAATTATAACTCTTGCAAAAGGATCAGATAAACCAGACGCATCAGAGCCAATGAGAGATCGAGCTTGATACATATACGCTCTCAACTGAAAACACTGCAAACAAAACAATAAAATTTTTAGTTTCTATTTGAGTCGATTAACATATTTATTTGACTTTTAAAATAATCCTCTATTTTATTCCATTTTTTAAAAATTTCAGATAATAATATTAAACTCTTGAATTTTTTAGTCCATTACATTTGGTGAAACTTAATTAAACGCTTTTAAATTTAAAGTTAGAATAGTCATAAACTGATGTAAAAGTGATTAAATAATATTAATTTCTAGTATAGCTATATATAACTACTAGTTTATCTTTTTTAGGATAAAATTGTGTGGATTTATATTAATTGTCTCACGGGATTGCTGTCTCTCATACCCTAACCTTGACCTATAAAGAGTACTGTTCTCAATAACACAAAGTTTTTTTTGTGAGGGTAAGGAAGCTAGCATATTACATGTGATTGTAGTTATTGCAACCAGGCACGCCCAGAGAAATTACAGGCCTCTTGGCAAACATGAGTATGGGCTCCTTCATTACTTCCAACATAAGCCTATACAGCCCTGTATTTTGCATGACATACAATAGGCCTACTGAATCTAATCTGTGTATGTTTAGTATTATTAAAAGAAACAGCCTTCCACTCAAAACAACTAAGACATTGCATTTTGTGTAAAAAGAACATTTCATTTATTGAATATTACTTTGCCAATAAAAACTTGAACAATTTTACATTGTTCCTTTTATAGTTTAAACTGTTCTGTGCTACTCATCAAATCAGTTTTTTTATTTTTGGTAAAAAATTCTTATACTAAAGATAAAGTTTAATTTTGCTGAAAAATTAAAGATAATTGATTTTTTACAATATTTTTTCAATAAGTATTTTCATTTTTAGTAATGACAAAAGATTTTAATAAAAAAAGTTCTTAAACAGTTTCAACAAAAAAATATAATTTCTTTAAATTGAAAAAAAATGTATAAAATATTACATGGTTAAGGCTATTTGAGGCATTTAAAGCCACATTGGCAACAAAATTCTACAAACAGCATCCACACTTTTGTCCTCACTGGGTAGGTACGGCCCCACCCATAACCCACATAGACGGCCGCTGTCCCTACTGACCACCTAGCTCTAAAATATATACCATAATATACAAATAAATACATACTAATATTAATCTACTTGACAATTATGCTTCATGTGATGCAGGAGTCCATCCCCAGGGTCACAGCTTAGCCAAAACAGAAGAAATAATTTTGATTTGCATCCCATTTCAGTTTCAAGTAGGCAGCAGATGAAGAGGTGTGTCATTCCTGCCATAGCCTCACTAACAAGGTATTTTCAAGGTAATATCCCTCCTTATTCCTTAGCATAAAGATATCCTAGCCCCCAGGGTTCCTACATGATCTATCACATGGATTTTCCTGGCAGGGTTTCTTTCTTGCCTGGCTTTTTCATCTCACTCTTAGCACGGAACGTACCGTACTGTTTCATTTCACTATCTCCTGATTCTACATGTAAAGAGCTTATTAGCTTAGTACATGGGCAATAAACTTTATTTTCTTCACACGTGGTAGGAATACTAACCATATGCTCATATGAGATGGAGGCAGCTTGCTAGAGGTTGGCTCCCATGAGCGCTGGACAGGTTCTACGAGCCCAGACCCAGGTTAAAAAAAATAACAATGTTTAAATGGAAAGACTACAATGGGAAGAGCTTATTAGGTTGGTATATTAGCAATAAATCCTATTTCCTTCATACGGGGTAGGAATACTAACCGCATGTGGATGTGAGATGGAGGCCGCTTGTTAGTGGTTGACTGCCACAAGTGCTAGATGAGTTCTGGGAGCCCAAACTCAGGTTAAAAAAATTGTTTAAATGAAAAGACTACCATGGGAAGAGCTTATCAGGTTGGTAAATGGGCAATAAATCCTATTTCATTCATACGGAGTAGGAATACTAACCACATGCGGATGTGAGATGGAGGCAGCTTACTAGTGGTTGGCTGCCACGAGTGATAGATGAGTTCTGGGAGCCCAAACCCAGGTTAAAAAAATTGTTTAAATGGAAAGACTACCATGGGAAAAGCTTATCAGCCTAGTACATGGGCAGTCCATTCCAATTCCTTCACACACAGAAATATTATTCACAAATGCATGTGAGACTGAGGCAGCTTGCTAGAGAATGACAGTTATGAGGGTTGAAAAGGTTTTGGGGAACCAGTTTCAGTGGCTCAAAAAATAAAAAGTATATATTGATCTGCTGCTTTTTGCCAGTCTTTAGCACCTATTATCTATCACTAAACCATTGCAGGGCTGTAATCCACTCTGGCTGTAAACATCTCACTCTTATATATGTATGTGTGTGTGTGTATACATACATACACACGATGAAATTAAAATTTATTTATTAATATAATGTACTTACATATTTATTTGAGTAATGTATAACAGAAGGTGGTAAAGCACGAGGTCTATCTGCATTTCTTATCTCTTGTGATATTTCATAGCCTTTGGTGAGGCCATTTACAAAGTTCTTCTTATGCTTAACGAGACCAAACCATGTGTATATTTGAAGTTTTGTTTGAATGGCCCAGCCGCTTGATCCAATGCCTTTCTTTCCTGGTAGCTGAAGTTTTATGTCATAAAATATTAATTGTTTTTCAAGAAAGTATAGATACTGATCAAATTTAAATAATATAGATCATGTATCTAAATAAAAATGTATTAAATAAAACTATCATGTTAGTTTTAAACAAATATTTTTTATAATGAACACTTGTTTAATGTTCTTGTGAATATACTTTCATTCTTACAGTTTGGAAAAGACAACATGGAAAGAATGTTTATAAATATAAGAAATTACTGCCTGTAATAAAAAATTAGTTAACAGCACCCCTATGTATAATGAAAGTATTATGTCTACATAATATTTTACACAGCATATGTTAAACAATGACTCAATAAAGCTACTCCCACCAAAATTTTACACTTGTTTATGGAATTTTTGTTTTGTTTATAAAACATTTTTTTCCCATTATTTATAATTTGAAATAAATGTTTTAGAAATATTCAACTGCACTTTAAATCATAGTAGTTTATTCATGAAGTGAGAACAGTATCCACTCTAAGTTATTAAGTATTAATAGTAATACAGTAGAACGTAAATCTAATAGACTAATTAGGCTGAGGGTTGTTCATTTTAACAAAAGTTCGTTATAAAGAAAAAAAGTTATCATAAATTAGTTCATATTCTAATAAAAAAAGAAAAAAAGCTATTACAGTAAACTTAATAAAAACATTAAGGTTATAGGTTTTATTTACAGTAATTAAAAAAAAGTTAACATAATCACTGTGGTTAGTGTAACATAAAATTCAATGTCAGTGCTAAATTTTTTATTTAAGAAGAATTTAGATTGATGTTGAATGTGTTATGATGTGATAGATTTGTATTATAAATATTACTGATGGGTCTAACTTTTACAGTTCTCTTGCATCATTTGAGGTATTTATAAAGAATAAATCGACAAAGGTATTTAATACAAGGTCCATGTCAGAAGTCATGGAAATTACTATATACAGTATCTTCAAAACATTGTCCGTTATAAATGACATCCAATTTAAAAGTATGTCTAATGTAAAGTTGTAAAGTGTTGCATAATGAGTTTCTACTGTATATCATATTACATTTGCTAATATGCTATTTATATCAAAATAAAGTAGCAGATAAATTTAATAATAATATATAATATGTATCATGACACAACCTAATATTATAAACAAACCACAACATATTCAGAGGAACTTAATTTCTGTCTAATTATCCTTCAATTGACAGTACTGATATTGGACTATTTGGCTGTTATTGATTTTCTAAACCAATAAAGAATAATAATTTTATTGTTTATTGTTAGAGACTAATACAGATTTGAGCTTTTGAACTTTTTGAGCTTTAAATATTTTATTTGTCACCTATTTTTTATGAATAATTTTCATTAAGACCTTTTTTTCATTTATGATAAAGAAAAATGTTAATTTGTGTCTTAATCTAACGTGTACACTTTTCCCTTGAGAAAATATTTGTTTCAACTATTTTGTTGTGTTGTTTATTGCCAACAAAGACAAAACAGAATTATGAAATAGGGTTCAATATTGTTTTTTTAATTTAATGATTTCTCTTATACAGGGTGATTGAATGTTTTTGAAATGGCTAGACCACACACGACAACTGTTCTTTGGAGGAAGAACTGTGATCGCAGACTTCTGCACATGATGCCATTTCATTATTCATTGAGTAGAGGATGGTAAAACACCATATGTTTGCTTACAATATGTATGTGTAAAATATTGAGTATCACAGCATCGGGTTTCTTACGTTCACTTTCAACTTGGACTCCATGATATCGTTCTCAGCTGGAATACTATTCTCAGGTGGGTTAACAACCTAAACATAAAAGGAAGTATTCTAAAAAGAAGTCTCCTGGTCTAAATAAGTCTGCTGGGATGCTGCACAACATTGAAATGGTTGTGCAAGCTCTGACTTGTAGCCCAAGTCGGTCTGCAAGAAAACTTGCATGTGAATTAGATCTAACTCGTGAGTCATTGTGTACAATTTCACAAAAAGACTTTTTATTTCATCCATAAAATGCTTATCTTCAGCAAGATGGTGCCACTGCACACACTTCTAGAGATGAAATGGCCGTGGTGCATTGCTTGTTTCCAGGAAGGCTCATTTCGTGTTTCGGTGATATACTGTGGCTTCCAAGGTCGCCAGATTTGAGCTGTTGAGATTTTTTCTTTGGGGCGTAAATGGCAAGTGTTGATAAATTTTTAATGTAATATAACTTCTAATTAACAACATAATAAATGAGTAATATTAATTTTAAAAACATCCAGTTGTTTCAGTCATCTTGTTCACTTGCAAAATAGCCAAAAACAGGATAGCAATTTATGCTTATGACGGATAACAGCATAATCATGAGTTTATTGGGAGTTTATACAAATTAAATGTTGAGCTTTTTAAAGTTAAAATAACACCTTCAGTAAAGTGCCTAATGCTAAGTAAAGCACTACTATTGATGTGTTATATTGATCATTCCTCAGCAGAATAATCATGATTTTGTATTCAGTCAATGCTAGCTAGATTCATCACGCACACAAATCTCTCTGCCCGCATGAAGTCACAGATTCTCCTCATTTTCACCTAATACATCCTCCTCGGAATCTCCATTTCCTCCACAATTTTCATAGAATCAACATTATTATCCCATTTTCTCTCTTGCTGCTTTTTCATTAAATATCTCTCCGTTTCTCAATACCTTATCTATCTAGTTCTATCATACTTCTTGGATATTTTATTTTTTTTTTAATTCTGTTTTGATTTCCCTCCTCCATTGTTTAAATTTCTTGTATACATTACTATTAAAAAAGTGTTACTTTTCTATGGAATTTTCAACTCCATATTAGACTTCTGATGGTATGACAAAGAAGGTTGCTTTCCCTCTCCTTACATGTTTCCCTATGTCACTTTGTGTTTTAAACCTAGCAATTCTTAAGACATCTGTGTGTAATCACTACATAACATTGTATCTTTGTTTTTATTTCAAAGCATTTACATTTATAAGCATTTGATTTTACATATTTTTGTACAGCTCATTTACTGGTCCTAGTTATAAAAACAATATCAAAGTTTTATTGGATGCTTTAAAATTAGTTGTTTAGTACGAATTTTAAAAAAATAATTGTTATTTGCTGAAATATGTTGTTGCTTGCTTTAGTAAACATTTAAACATGATTTCAGCGACTTTTACTTGATTTACAAAAATGTGATCCAAAAGACTGAATGTATTCCATCGTAAGTCCAACGTTAAGTCAAAAACCAGCTTTTTCTGAATACTTTAAATTATTTTATATATAATAAAGATAAAGAAAAAAAAATTCGAATTAGCATTTCTATTAAAGTTTAAAATTATTACCAACTCAATTTTTTTTTATTAACAGATCAAAAAATGGCTTTAAACTCATAGTTTTACTATATTTTTTAAAAAAATTCCTTAAATATTTAAACAAATTTGGTTTTAAACTTTCTTGTAAACTATCTTAAAAATATATAGATATACGTTTTAGTTGAAGATAATTGTGATATATATATATATATATATATATATATATATATATATATATATACGAGTATATATATATATATATATATATATATATATATATATGTATATATATATATATATATATATATATATATATATATATATATATATATATATACAATATGTTTTCTTGTTTAATAATTTATATTCAAAGCTTTCATATTTGGATTCATTCCTGATGATGTTGGTACTGTTTATCAACGAAAAGCTTTGAATATAAATTAATAAATATTCTTGTGTTTCAATAACCTATGTTATTTTATATATATATATATATATATATATATATATATGTAGTTTATAATGATAATCATTACTTCAATATGTTTGTTTTTATTTCCTTACAAAGTATTTTAGAATTTTAGAAAATATCTATATAAAAATAAAATTCTATTTTTAATGTTTTTTTCAGGTTCTAAGAGATAATATAAAGAGTAAATAGTTTGATTCATTGATTTTGTATTTAATTTTGGTTTTGTTACACCCAGACTATACTCTGAATAAGGTAGATTAAATTAGATTTTTAACTAAGTCTACTGATTATATACATTTGTTGATTCCATCTTCGCATGAGCTACTAGTAATCACTTACACTTTTAAATGTTTTAAACTTGCATATAGTAGCATTTACTTTGCTTGTTGAGGACGGCTGTTTCGGGAGTTACCGTCTGAGTACATCTCCCGAAACGGCCGACCTCAGCAAGCAAAGTAAGTGCTACTATAGGCAAGTTTAAAACATTTAAAAGTGTAAGTAAATATATAATTTGTTGTAATTTAAATCAGTAGTAATCTATTGTTACTATGCGATAATCAGTTATGAAGACAATACTGTCATTGAACACATACAGTTATATGCAATGTTTTTTGGTAAAACAATGTACGTGAAGTATTAGTTCATATATATAAAATAGATTTTTAAAATATAAACTAATATTACAGGTTAATGACTATACAAATTTTACCTTTAGAAAAAGAGAAAAAACCTTTCCGCAATATCTGCCACATTCTTCATCAACTATGGAATATATAAGGTCTCTAGCTGGTATCCTCTGGTACGCAGTCCTTTTGCCGCTGCTTATCACCCAGATAAACACATCAGGTAAAGAGTGTTGGGGCTACAACAGGATCAGACTGTAAGGCAAGTTGTTTATAAAACTTTATTTTCTTGCATATTATGAGAATTCAAAATTTAAAAAAAAAACTACTAAACACTTACATCTTCTACAAGAAATTTTAGCTTTTGTAAGTATGTCTGAGCAGTCTTGTATCTGTCCTTGAAAGAATGTTTTGTTACTAACGCTTTAAGATTTCTCGACATGTTCCCAATGTGTTCCTGCAATATTAAATGATATATTTGTCTAAAGTAAGAAACAAACAAATGTAAAACAATGGCATTATACAACATAGGCTTATATCATTAGTTATTGCTTTCAAAAAAACATTTAGCACTTACAATAAATACTACATTTAGTTTCATAAGTTTTAAGGGAATCATAGTATTATTAGAAGTGACATAAAAGAGAACCTGCTCTAAAGACACAAATTTTATGTTGTTTGCTAGAAATATGTTTTCACACATGTGTATAACTAAGTTTTCTCTGATTCAGAATAAAAATTTTTATTAAGAATATAAGAATGATAATTTGGTCTTATTACTCTTTTATAACATTTTAAAAATAAAAATTGTCAATATATGTTCCTGCAATTCTGGAATGCTTAATTTTATAATAATGCAGCTATCTGCATGTTTTGTTGTCTTTTAATCAATCTTCTCATCATATTTGGTTGCTGACTGCAAAGTATTGTTTTCCAAACTTGTGACATTATTTTATTCAATAAAATATTATTAATATTAGTTACCAACATTCAAAATCAATTCGGGACAGTTAATTAAAAATAATTTTAAAAAACTGTGAATTTTTTCATTAATAATATATGTAAACAAAATGGTAAAGATATCAGATACCAAAAAGCTTAGAAAAATGTGTGTAAACATGATAGGTGATATGCAGAAAGTCAATTTTCGCAGTGTAACCAATTATCGTACCCACTTAACCTTGAGCTTTTGGAGAGAGAGGTTGTAAAAAAAATTAAATTAAAGGGAGAGGTGATTATGCAAATATGAAGTTTTTTTTAAAACAGGAGTAGTGTTCAGTTAAGATTTTGTAAACAAATTATTTAAAACGAAGTCTAAAAGTATTATTTTTATTTTTGCTTTAATTAATTACATCTCTTAATGCAAAAATCAAGCCAATCTAAACAGGAACATGGCGTAAAGAACAAACAGAAATGATCTACATAAGTTTTCCAGATAAGTGACATAATAATTTGGTACACTCTTTTACTTCAAAATTGAATTTAAATAAATAAAGTTTCATGTAGTTAACATTTTTAGCTGGTCAAAAAGTGAAAATTCTAAATTTTTGTGTTATATTCCAAGTGTTTTAAATAAGTGATTCAGCCACGAGGTGTTAACATTATATTTTTTAATTACCAATTTTTAGATTCATGGTATGTCTAATACATTTAATTAATGAAGCAATCTAGCAAGTGGATATCTCAAATCTATACCACAATTTAATTTATTGTACAATTGTACAAATTGGTTAACTTCTTAAAGAGATTAAATATTTTAACACAAGGGTAATCAGAATATAATTTAAGTTTTTTCATTTTTTGTTTATTTTAGAACTCATAAATAATTAATTTCTTGGTTTGTTTTATTCTTAAAACGTGTCTTTCTTTGAAACATACCTCCTAATAATTCTATTATAATACTCATAACTTTGCAGGTTGACTATAAATTATATAACATTCAACTGCCATATTCAACATCTATCATAAATAAGTTTTGCACACTATTATATACAGGGTCATTAAAACAGGTGTCTTTGATTTTGAATTTAAAAAATAATAATGAAGGGATCTATATGAAACTAGAGTGAATAATAGACAAAATATTTGAGTTTTAAAATTGCTGATTCACTGATCTTGAAGTAAACTGTGCGGCTGCACAGGCTTCATATTAATCCACACCAACCGTGTTCTGTCTAATCACTCTTAAATTGCATTGAAGGGATGGTGACTGGGTTTTGTCTTGCATTGAATTTAAGTTTGTAACTGTTGTTCAACAAATGTTTTGCTCTGAGCATTATAAAATAGTATCAGACTAGTTGAATATGTGCTAAATGCCAAAAACAGACTTATTTTTAACTGCACTATTAATATTTTAAGCATTCGATAAAGGAACTAAACTTTTGATATGATTACAACAGCATTTACTTTGGTAATGTTTAGGTATTTGTGTATATGCAGGAATCATGTAAGTAAATGTTATTGATCTTTTCTAGATACATTGTTTCTCTCTGCAGATGGGATTATATTGCGTATATTTAAAGTTACTTATTGACTGAATAAATCATTAGTAATTATTGTGTAACTGAATAGCAAGTAGGTTTTGTCAAATGAAACAATTGTTTCAAAATGCGTCAGTAAGTAAGCTATAAGTTTTGACTCAGTTACACAATAATTACTTATCATGAATAAATTCATTGTGCATAGCTAACTGATGAGCTTGCTACATTAATACTAAATATGATAAACAGAGATTCCATATGTTGCTCAGGCTCTGCAGCTGCTAATCAAGAATGTTTATTCATTGACCTCAATGAATTGAAATTGTAACATTACTTACAAGATCTCTTTGACAGAGTTTCATCCTCTCCTTGTCTAACTTTGTTTTTCCAACACCTGGTCCAGAACCAGTCCCTTTGGCTATTGAAACATATCGATTACATCCTGCGGACAGTTCTTCTAAAACGGAACGCAGTTTTCTTTCTGCCGCACCATCCTCATTGTCTACTAACGTATGAACCTCTGATAAACCCTCCTCCTAGTTTAATCAAAACCCTAAGAGTTATTATTATTGTATAGTAAATATCATTTAGATAAATATAATAATTTAGTAATTAAAATCAAGTAATAGGAAATTGGTTAGATTTGGTACATTTTCAGTAATATATTTGCACCTATTTCAAGTTGAAGCAGGGTTACTGTAATGGTAGATATACTTAAGAGTATTGAATTATAAATTACAGTTATAAGTTATATTACTTTAGAGAATTTGATCACATTTTGCTTTAAACATATTTCTGAAACTCTTTTAGAAAATTAGAAAAACAATTTAAAGTAATATTTTTTGTAGCAGGTTTTTTTAAAAATGTGTTCAATGCAAGGGGGTTGTTTAGTATAGTGTACCTATACTAACTTTATTCTCTCCTTTCAAGAAAACAGACGATGCTCAACATGTATAGAGCTTCATTGTGGTTGCTTCAATTTATTAATTTTTATGACCTGTTTTGGCAATTTCTGATTTTTGCCATATACTGTCAGCCATGTAAATGTATAGTAAAAAATTAACTCTAGCAGTTTGAAACTTTAGGGCAGCTATCTTCAAAAAGAACTGTTCTTTGTTGGTTGACCATTCTTCGATCACTTCTCCACGACAGCATGCAAATGTTTTTTTCTCTCGTCTTTAAGCAAATTCAACCACTACTATCTTTCTTAATGTTATTTTCATTCTTCCAATCTCCTTCAAATTATTAGGTAATGTTGTTCATGAGTTAAATCGCTAAATATACTAGGACTCAAGTGATGTGCTGCAGTACCAGTGAGCCTTAGTGAGCAATAAACACTGTTCCAGTTGGCCAGTAAATAATAAACAAACGACACGCATAAGTGTGTACAAAGTGTAGTTAGCAATAAAGAAGAAAAACAGTTAAGAATCTCAAAGGAAAGGTAATTATTCTCCAATATATAAACTAATGATAATTCTGTTATTCCATCTGTAATACAATGAACTATCTCAGCTTTACAACATTCTAGATAGGTTCTCTCTGACTTTTTTGTTCACTCAATGACATCAGTATAACTTTTCTGCAGACAACATTATATTATAATAATTTCTTTGTGTGCCTTATTGGATGTTGGAAATCATTATCTCTATCATTAGGAACTGATATTTGAAATAACTATAAGCAAAAAGTTGAAATAGTCTTGCAAATTTTTAAACCGCAAAGTTTTGTCCTAATTATTGGTCTTTTGTCCAGCAATAAAATTTATTTCTTTTCATTCTATATAGGATAATTTTGGACTTACATGATCTTTGTTGCTATTTAAAGCTTTCTACAGTTGGCCAAGCTATTGGCATTTAAAGGCATAGTAAAAAGTCACTCTAGCAGTCAAACTTTAGAATGGCTTTTTTTTTTGTTTTTTTAAATAAATAAAACCTCTAAACCACAAATAACATTTATTTAAACCTTAAATACCTCTGAAGATGATTGCTGGGCAATCGAAATGTACATAAGGTTTAAATAAATGTTATTTGTGGTTTAGAGGTTTTATTTATTTAAAAATAAACATTACGCCACAGTTGCTTCATACAGTTTTAGAATGGCTGTTTTCAAAAGGAAAGGTTCTGTGTTAGTTAGCTATTTTTTGATCACTTCTCTATGAAAGAAAGCAGATATGTTCAATTTCCTGAACTACTTGAGTAATTTCCTAAGAGTAATCCAGTCTATCATTTAAGAAACATTTAAGGTCTTTAACTTCTTTACTCTTTTAATTCTTTTACCATTCATATGTAATTCCATTTCAAACTCTCTTGCCTGCTTATCATTATTCATTTTATTTTGTAAGAATTTGTCTCCAACAACAACATTAATATACATTTAATAAAATGTGATATATTACTTACCAAAAATATATTATAATTATTTTTATTTAATTAATTAGAGCTTAGCTAGTGAGAACTATTCACAAAGGTAAAAGTCAATAGTGAGCTTAAAATCTCACCAATAATTAGTTTTTAATAAACAAACCCACAACAGACTAATTTCGGCGATGATGTCGCCTTTCTCAGTTCTTGGCTACTACTAACATATTTCAAGTTATCGTACAACAAATTGAATAAAACAAACAAGATAAAACATAAAATGTCAAGCAATGAAATTAATCTAACTACAGATCACAATCATGTACAAGTTTTTTTTTAATTTTCAAAAACAATGATATATTAATCACCTAAACAATAGTTTATGACTATCCGAACTTTTTATTTAGTCAATTTGTTAAAACTTACTGAGACAGAACGTTCTCAGAGAAGACACTGATGAAGATCGGCACATAGCGATCGAAAACGTTCTGTCTTGGTAAGTTTCAACAAATTTACTAAATAAAAAGTTCAGATAGTCATAAACTATTGTTTAAGTGATTAATAAGATTCACCAAACGTAATGGACTACAAAATTCAAGAATGATATATTGTACAAAAATACACGTTATAAACAATTCACTAATAAAATCAGTTTATACAAAATAATAACTAGAAACAGAGTTTAGATAAATAAACAAACATCAACACTTACACATTGTTTAACATGGTAGCAGTAGCAACTAATTTAACACTTATCAGGTCTGAAACATAAGTTATGAGTCACATGCTTAGCGGAACAACACAGAATTTGGACAATAATAATAATAATTTTTATATAATATATCATTCTTATTAAAAAAAAAACTTATACGTGATTGTACTCTGTATTTAGATTAATTTTACTGCTTGACTTTTTATGTTTTATCTTGTTTGTTTCTAATTATCAAATGTAAATTAATGGTTGGTCAGAAATGACCAGTTTTAATAAAAAAAAAAAAAAAAAAATCTTGTTTGTTTTATTTAACTTGTTGTAAGATAACTTGACAATATGTTAGTAGTAGCCAACCACTGAGGAAGGTGACATCGTCTCCGAAACTAGTCTGTTGTGTGTTTGTTTATTAAAAACTAATTTTTGGTGAGATCTTGAGTTCACTATTTTGACTTTTACCTTTATATCATATATATATATATATATATATATATATATATATATATATATATATATATATAAGTTGTTTATAATATCTTTGTTATTTAATATTTGGCTTCTACATCAATTATTTCTGTAAAAAGTCTTAAACTTTAAAATATTAGAGATAGTATTAAGAATTTATTTACAAGTAAAAACTGATTTTATCAATTGATTTTCATAAATTAGATTAGTTAAAATGATAGGTTTATATAATCGTTGAATGGTATTAAAAAAATTTGTGAGTGAACTGAAATAGAGTATCTCTCAAAATATTTTTGGTAAGATCATTAAAACAAAGTTTTTTCATCTTCAATTTGTGGTATAATTTTAAAAATAAATACAAGTGAAAAGAAATTGTTAGTATATTCATTACACAAAGGTAAAAATTAAAACAGTTTACTCTAAATCACACAACACATTGGTTTATTAAAACAAACAGACTAGTTTCGATGGCAATACCACCATCATCAGTGCTTGGTTACTACTGTAGTAGCCAACGACTGATGAAGCCAATCACTGAAGTAACCAAGCATCATTGTCGTCGAAACAAGTCTGTTTGTTCTAATATACTAGTGTGTAGTGAGATTTAGAGTAAACTGTTTCAACTTTTAATGTCGTGAATTGTTCTCACTAGCTATGCTCTAGTTAACTTAATATTAAGTATATTCATTGTTAGTATTTATTGTTCGAATTCATTTCTGATTTTACTTACCAGTTTATCTGTAATTTTGTTTATGATATTTGAATTATACATTCGTCTTCTGTAATCTGGCCACAAAGATCTCACATGCATGCATGGCTTGTCATCCCAGTAAGGTAAGAAATAGTAAACTCGGTCATGTGTCATCGGTTTAATGGGTGATGTTGTACTTTGCCATGAAACTGACTCTGATGTCACCATTTCTGTATAAAATTTCAAATAATAAAAATAATTTCAAATCATTTTATACCTAATACTTGTCTCTTTACATTAGAATATTCAAGTAGAAATCAATTTTTTTTTACCTTAACCCTAGAAAGCTAATCTATTGTAAAAATTATGAGCGTGTTATGTTATTGTTTGGCTACTTGCCTTTTTCTGCGTTAATAGACTTGCCCAACCAGTTCCTTGCCTTACTGTGGTATGCTTACACATTAGTCATCGTTTTGTACTACTGTGGCTTGTCATTTCAGCTCAGCTACAAATCATTTGTAAAAATTACGATAGTTTAGCTTTGATGTTCGGATTTTTTCGCATACCGTTCTATGCATGATGGATTGTTTTTGATTGAATAGTGATAGCATTTTGTTTTTCTGAGTATTTTTAGTTTTAATGTGTGACAATTCTACAAAATACATGGTTGATGCTATACCGTACACAGGAAAAACGATGTCCACCGAAGGTTTACCTCAAGCCAAATTTTGTTTGAAGAAGTTGTCAACGGCTTGTCATGGATCTAATCGTAATACAGTATAACTATGGACAATTGGTTCACGTCTGTTCCATTGGCAACCTTACTCTTAGAAGACCCATACAAACTCACTATAATAGGCACACTAAGAAGAGATAAGCGAGAAATCCCTCCCGAAATGAAAAAATCCTAAGGGCAGAGCCATAGGGACGAGTATATTTTGTTTTGACAGGCCAAAAACTAAGGTTTCTTACAAAGTTAAAAACTCAAAAGTGGTTTTACTACTATCAACCTGCCATGAGAAACCAGTCATTGATCAAGACTCAAAAAAACCTCAAGTAATTGAAACCTACAATGCTACAAAATGAGAAGTTAACATGTTAGATTAAATGTGCCACCAGATTTCTTATAGTCGTAAGACTAAACGGTGACCTTTGTGTGTATTTTATGGCATCCGGAACATTATATTAGTGAATGCCTATGTCATTTATGTTACAAGTCTGTTGAAAAGGGGACAAAAACCTCTTTTAAGAAGAAAATATGCTATGGAAATTCATCACAGCCTTATTGAGTCCTGGCTTCAAGAGCAGCTACAATACTCAACTTTGACCCGGAAACTCAAGGAATCTATTGCAAATATCTTGAAAGTTCCAATGCCAAATAGGGCCCAAGACCTTCCTCAAAACACATAAAGAACCATTTGTGGGATTTGCCCATCGATGAAGAGAAGAATGACCACAGTCTACTGCTGCTGCTGCAACAAACCAATCTGTGCAGAGCATCGCGGAAAGTGTTGCGTTAACTGCGTACAGGACTTGTAAATATTCAAATTTCACACAAACATGTTTATATTGATATAACTAACCCAACTGTGTCCATTAAAATTTTAATTTGTATCCAAAAATATTTTTATTATTTATTTTTTCCCAATTCGTAAGTTTTATGATAGTTTAGCTTTATCGTAATTTTTTGATAGATTAGCTTTATAGGGTTAAGCAATAACACTATCTAAATGTTATTAATTCTAATCATGATAGCTTGCCAAGAAGAGCTCAACTCAAACCTTCATACAGAATTTTTCAAACACCAATCAATCACTATTTAAATTACTTTAAACAATTAATTTATAAATTTAATTAGTGTTTCCAAACACAAAAAGGAAACCCATTCAGTAATTTAGTCTAGTTGCCCCTGTAAATGTCCATTTCATTATGCTTAGTAACACAAGGGAAATTGGTAAAAAAGGTTGAACAATAAAAATATGTTGCGTACATAATGCTTTAGTAAAAGCCATCAGGCTGTTCAGGTGAATAGATTTTATTTAACCCTTAGCGCTCGGATTTTTTTAACATGCTTTGCTTCCCCACTTGTAATTAAATTGAGACAAATTCCTCACTTGCAAGTTTCATTATTGTTTATGGAAAACTTTGTTTTCTCTTACATGATTTTAGTAAATTAAACTATTTTTATTCACTAATACTGTATGTACATGATTTTATTATCTTATTTGTAGGTTTGCAGAGTATGATATCTTTGAAAACAGTCTTCCGGATGGACTTCTGGTTTTCTGCTGGATGTTTTGTAGTTAAAAACTGTTTCCCTTCTACCTCCTTTTATCTTCCTGTTACTGCAAACTACACAATCCTTAGAACTACTTTTATCATTGGAAGAGAATGTAATTTCCCATTCAGTCTTTCTTCTTTGTCAGTAGTGGATGGCCGACCCTTCTTACTATATGGGTTATTCCTGATATCACCAATGCGTTCCCTCATCAAGTTTTGGCGAAACTATCTTAGCTTAACAGGATTTTCTCTCATTTCCTTTTTTTTGTTATTATAAATAATAAAACTGTTTACTACAGCTACATCTAATAGCCAGAAAAACATTTTCCTCCACCATTTATTTGTTCGTCTCATAAAACTGCACGGTTCATCATATTGAACAGCTAAATCTACACCACAAATAAACTGGTTATATTTACAAATACCTGTTGGTTTAATTATTTTGTTGATGAAACTAAACTAGATTCTAATAAATCAGGATCAAGTAAAAGATCGGAATTTCAGAATTACTAATTGCACGTGAAGCCATGGCAAACTACGAGTAAACATATAACCTGCAAAACTGTAACCTACTTGCAGCTTACAACGTAGCAGCAAACTAGATTTTGTGATGACTCACACATATTCCTAGACATTTTAAACTTAGTTCACATTATTGTCAATAGATTGTAGCACCAAACAGTAAAAGATTGAATGTCGTGGGCTTCGCCGCAGACGAGTTATAGGCATTTGAAAATCGTGTCGGGTGACCCCCGACATACGATTAAACTGCAATATACGCTGACGAGGCTCCCCCGACAGTCGAGTGCTAAGGGTTAAGAGTTGTGCTTTGGTTGGAGAATTCAACAGACAACTACAAATTTCTTGTGTATATCTCACAGTGTTATATTTAATCCATTATTTTTATAAAATATAATACTAAACAATTAAGGTTTTGAAATTCATCAACTCAGTTAATAGTTCTAAAATTTTTTGAGAACTGCTTCTGATTGGTTTAATTCTTCATTAACCATGAACCACAAACAAATTACACAATTTTCACCACAATTTTTATTTTAACCTTATGTCCATTTCGATCACAGAGTAATCAAAAAATAACTGAGTTATTTGTAAAATACTTCTGAAGATGATTACTTTGTGATCGAAATGTACATAAGGTTGAAATAAAAATTGTTGAATTTGTGGTAAGAGGTGGTTTTAATTAATATAAACATTTACGCCACAGTTGCTTCAAGTTGTTATTAATTCTAACCACCTATAATATATATAGACATAGCAACACACATAAAAATGATCTCCTAAATGAACAAACACGGCACAGATCACACATACTCTTCAATCACATCACTTCTAACTTTCAAAAAAATGGTACCCAGGAAGCACAACAGCAGCATTCCTAGCGGCAAAAATACGAGGCTGAAGAAGTCGTAAGACGAAAACGTTTCCTCCAAGTGTAAGTTAACAATTAACAACTTTTAGTTAACAAATGTCTGGTCGCAAGTAATAGCAAAAGTGTAATTTGTAAAGCACACTATTTACATTTCAGCAAAACTAACAAAAAAATTTATTTGAATAGAAATGCATTGGTAAGGGTTAAATAAAGTAAAATTTTATGTGCATTATGATAGTACACAATCAATATAATTACAATAAAATGAAAAACTATAATAAGCAGTAAATATAACATTATGACACGCTTATTTATTTATTTAGGCAATAACTAAAAAAATGAATGGATGTACTATGGGTATTAACTATTTATCATATATATATATGTATATGCTGATACGTATTCCTTCACAGATGGAAAAATAGGATGAATATTTATTATCTGGATGTACTCCAGATAATAACTAATCATCATCATCATATATATATATAGCGATTGATTTTACCTAGGTTATCATCGCTGTCAGAGTCTGTGACCTCCTGAGCTGATTCGTTGTGCCCATCCAGCGTATTTCCTGCATTTCCAACACTTAATTCAAAGAACATCGGCTTATCTCCCAATTTTTTATCAATCATTGAAGCATCCAATATAGATGCAAATAAAAAGAATTCCTCAGTTTTCCCATAAGATGTCTGAAAAAGCGTAAGAAATCTTTGAAAAAAATAAACTCATCACCTTCCCGTAATTACAAAGCTAAAAACCAAAATTAACTTAAAATTTTCATAATTAATTACAAAATAATTTTTGTGAAGAATTCAATCATCATTAAAATGAAATAAATGTTATATAAATTAAAATATAATATATTAATATAATGAAATAAATTAATAATAATATAAAAAAGTATATTTCCTCTTTTCATCTGATATGAACAATATTTATTATTTATTTAGAACTAACTATAATTAGATTTTTCTAATAAAAGTATTGTCAATAAACCATAAAAACACTAAATAATCAAATTTTCTGTTTATCAGCAATAACCTTGGGACAAGTCAGCTCTAAATTCAAGGTATATCAGTATTTAAATAACAAAAAAACTAAACTATTAAGTTTTCTATTTGCTAATGTCATTGTCCATTGCCAGAATGAAGAACATGTATGTATTCATTTAATTACTTATGTCTGAATATTTATAAATCATTAATTTTTTTATTCATCGGCATTGTAAAATTTTGTCTTTGCTTTTCCCACTTAGATTAATGCTTGTTTTAATGTGTTTCTTAAAATACATATATAACTGTATAAAATCAATGTTCTTTTAAACAATCAACTATTTTAGACAACAGCATATTATTACACTCCAATTTTACACTCTGGCAACAATGTTTTCCATTGAGAATAAGTTTATATATAAATGATGTAAATTATTTATTATTATTTTTGTTTTATTTTTAAAATCTAGTTATTGATTACTTGTCTTTCACACAACAAGTGGTGGACTTAAAATGTTTTGTTTCTAATTTTTGTGTAAATTTTCTTTAATTATGAGTTTGGACGTCTTTGTTAAGATTTAAGGTGTTACTACTCCAAAAAATATGATTATTATAACAAAAACAGGATACAGATCTAATCCTCTAAATTCCAAGATTTTCAGTTAACTTCGGCATCAGAAAGAAGTGCCATGAATCAAAAATAACAAGAAGCCAACTCATAATGGTATCAACGCTTTTTTAATAAGCCAGAAGTAGTACTACAGGTGTGGAAAACTGCGATTGCAGTAGCAGGATACACAAATAGAAACTACTTTATGGATATACCTCATCTCTAGTGTGGGGAAAACAAATGGCCAGCCAAGCCCAAAACACTTCTGGAAAAGTTAAGCTAAATAAACCATAAATCATACTTAAAAATCTGTTATTAAACGCTACAGATATTTCAGTACAACAGTGTTACCTCAGTAATTGGGTAGGTTGGCTCCACTTCAACTTGGGAAGGTGTGATGTCCATATTGTCTGTAATTTCTGTTCTAATTGCGATGAGTAGTCTGGCTCGGTAAGAAACTCCTTCGCCCAAGCCAGTATTAAGGTTTGAATGTTCGTCTATTAAACTGTAGTCTCTAGTTGATCCATAGAGGTGAATAAAAGTAGGTCCGAATGTAGGCAAAAACCCTACAACAACGTTTATAGTAGTATTGAGTTTCTATTTTAAAAAAATTTATAAATAGATAAATTAATATCAGGTCATGAACTTCAGAAACCTAGAGATATTTTCAAGCATTGAATACACTTCAAAATCTTAAATAATTGTGCTGATATCCTTGAGAAACTTCTGGATCTCTTAAATACCTTTTAGTACCTGAAAAAGGTGCACATTCTGTTTAATTTCTGTTTAATTCAGTTTCAAGAGAAATCAGTCTGTAAATTTTGTAAATTATGAGATAAACATTTTTCATTTAAATCATACTTCATATTAGTATGAAATAATCTAAAAAATTACTGTACAAAAAAATGTTAAAGTTTATACATCTTTATAAACCTCTGTGAATATCCCCAGGACACAACAAAGACACTATTTATATTATAGAGTGATTTGTATAAAACTCATGATTTACATTTGTCTATTATTTGAGTAGGAATATTTCGAAAGGTTTTATTTGGCAATCAAGTGATGCTGGAGGACTTAAATTTTGATTGCATGTCACACATTTAACAGCAGAGATAATTTGCTGGTACTGAGTTTGGTGCACATTGTCAGCAGAGAGAACCATAGGTCCAATTTGTTCCATAGTACAGTAAATACTGAAGAGTACTGACCCATTTTCAGCAAATTTGTTGAGCTATTGGATTCAGTTGAACTGCATCAAAGGTACTTTCAATAGGACAGCACCACTTACCATGTATCATGTAAGTCTGTGGCACTGATCCAAAGTTACTTTGAAGCCCGCATATTTTCCAAGATTTTGTGGTGCTAAGATCACCAGACTTGACCACACCAGACTTCTTTCTGTGGTGTTATCTAAAGGGAAGAGTCTACACTACACGCCCTCAGACTTTGGATGTACTGTTGGACAGTATTACACACGAAATCAACAGTACTAAAATGCAACGCTCCAGCAAACTGGCAAAAATATGGAAAGACGTGTTCTTCAGCTGCGCTTAGAAGTGGATGGACAACATTTTCAACACAACCTTTAACAACCAATTAATCTCCCAGATATTCTGTACATGTAAGACACATTACCCAGATAGCTTGCCTTAGCAACTGGGCGGGTCCACGGGTAGCGGATAGTGGAAGGGCCTACAGATATGTAGGTTATTTGTGAATAAGGATTCCAGAAGGTTTCTGAATAAGCAGGCCCGGACCAAGGCAATGGTTCAAAGGTGAGGAATTATCCCTCCTCGTCAGTCAACTGGTTGGGTGTGGTAGAAATAACTGCTCTGACTGGGGACTGGGGTAGTTGGGAATTAAGTCCTCACAATGCTACTCTCACCTCCCAGGTGAACCAAGGGCAATGCGGCTGTGAAGTATGGGCGGGAAACTACCCTAACTACACAGTTGTAACAAAAGAGAGTAAAGCAGGCTGTTCGCTCCATGAGCAACAGTTAATAATGTCCTGAACTTGGGGTGTGCTTCAAGGTCAGTGACTAAATACCCAATCCAAGGTGGAAGGCATCGTGCTGATGGATGAGTGGCTTCAGGGTATAAAATGTAGTGGCACACGATCCCCTTGAGCAACCAGACAAAACCTCATTGTATGTTGTCTTGCCAGGGCAGTGGAGGTTCTGCTCTGGTTGAACGTTCTTTCCCCCATACTTGGGAAGCTAATGAATCAAGTAAGTACACAAATTTATGTTGAGTCTGCACAGACAGCGGGAGCCAATGAGACGGCAAACTGTGAGTCTGTAGCAGATGTGTCAACGGCAACCACCACTGGGGGTGCGGGGGTGGCTACCAAGCTGCGACTGCAGAAACCAGTAAAATGGTTGTAGAGTTGAGCACGCTTTCTCTACGGAGAAAGTGTATGAGTGGAGCGGCCAGAAGGCGTCTCTGAAGAGATCAGGCGAGAGCAGCGGGAGGGCCAATAATCCTGAGCACACAGGGGAGGCCAAAACCGAGCCGAGCATCCAGGGCTTGGATGTTGTGAGAGGTGAGGTGCAACAGGTGGGAAGCAATCAACCACGAGCACCAAACCCCAACATGGAGATTGCATACTCGAACAACTGGGCTAATCTCCCAGATGTTTCGGGACATATGAGTATCGAGTGCGTGGTCAAAGAACCTGTCTTGGAGATGGGCAGAGGCCACCTTACTCGGACGTTTGCACCTGACCAGGCCCACCAAACTATGATGGAATGGTCAGGGTCAGTAACATCGGGAGCTCAGATCTGGTACACAGATGGCTCCAAGATGGACTTTGGCACTGGAGCGGGGGTGTATTGTAAAAACCCAAGGGTAAAACTAGTTTTTTCTTTGGGGAGGCATACCTCTGTTTTTCAGGCCGAAATATATGCTATAAATGCCTGTCTGGGTGATAGCGAGAAGGGGAATAGACAGGACCCGGATTGCTATTTTCTCTAACAGTCAGGCAGCAATTAAGGCACTAAACGGACATGTGGTCACCTCGGCCATAGTCAGGGAGTGCCTAAATAACCTAGAAGCCCTGGCAAGGCACAATCAAATCAAGATAGGTTGGGTGCCAGGGCATAGGGGAATATTTGGAAATGAAGCCGCAGATGCACTGGCCAGAGAGGGGTCTTCAACTCCCCTAATTGGACCGGAGCCGGCGGTAGGTATTTCCAAATCCATGGTCAAGATTGCAGTGCGAAGGTGGATGGCTGAAGGACACTGTGATCACTGGGTTAGGGCTGAAGGAATGAGACACAGTAAGCTAACCCTTAGGAAACCTTCCTTGGGGCTGCAGGAGAGTCTAATCTATCTGTCTAGGCAGGAATTGAGGATAGCCACAGGTCTACTCACGGGACACTGTTGACTAAGGAAACATCTGCATAATACGGGTATCTTCAAAGATGAACTAGTGTGCAGATTATGCGGGCAAGAACTGGAGACTGCCACACACATCATTTATAGATGTTTTTAAGTGAAGCACTTGCTGAGAGGCGCTTCAACCTCTTTGGCGAGAGCACAGCTCTGGAAGAGGATGCTGAAGGTAAAACACTAGTCAGGAAACTTCTAAACCTGGTAAGAGGGTAGGGGCTTTTTGAGTAGATCAGCGAGGTAAGTACAATATACCTAAGGTAGCGGTGCTTCGGGCAGTTTAAACCCGCTACCAAGTTAATAAAAAAAAGACACATTAACTTGTATTATTCTTTGTAAAATAAACATAAAATGAATACAATGAGTTTTATATGAATCTCCCTATAATTGCTATTTGCTAATTATCAATTATTCTATTTGTGTAAGGTAGTAAACTCACCAACTGATATTTCAGCAGACTTCCCTTAACTAAAGGTAACAAAAGCATGCAATAGTAACCTGTAAACACAAAATATATACCTTTCTCTCCATCATTAGAAATGGCTTTTAAATCAATAAAGTGAGTGCCGATAACCGTTGGCTTTACTGGATCATTGTCTCGAAGTTGAACTTTGATTCTTTGGCACAAAGGCGGAAACATCTCTGTAAACACCAATTGCTCATTCCAAACTGGAGCATAACTGTTTTTTCTAACGCTTGTCTTACCCTGTGAAATAGATTTATTTCAGTTATGCTATTAACAGGATAGGTATGCTATTTATTATGCTACAATATATAACTAAATGGAATTTTTCATAGATTATGTCTTACTAATATCTTGTAATCATTTCTTAACACTTTCAGCATGGCTAGCGTTCCGGCACGCTCTGGGTTCCCCTACGAGGTACAGAGAGCATGCCGATGCGCTCCTAGCTTATTTTCTTAGATATGGCGAGCTCACCGGCACACTCACTCCCAGGCTAATTGAAACTTCTATACTGTCGATATGTGTTTGTATAAAGGTTTGATTTTTACGTCAATGCTTCAGAAGAGTTTGGAGAATATTGTACCTGAGTCATTTTTAAATCCGACCATCCCAATTTAACTTTTGATGCTTCAACTGTAACAATGTTTCAGGGAGTTTTATGAACAGATTTAATTTGGTTTAATTTTTATATTTTAATGTTTTTTTTTAGTTTGAACCATTTAATGCGGCAAAATATCCGGTAAAAACAACGATCATAAAAATTAAATATGCTTTCTGGACTAATGCAAGAATAAATGATAACTGTCCTATTAGAGTGAATGAACCAACTCAAGGTGGGAACAGACTATTGTAAATATGTGTCATTGCAAAATACTTGGACGCCCGAAAACCTAATGTGTCAACATAAGATTGTAGTAAACAAATGTCAGCTAATCTTGCCTATAAATAGTCTCGGATGTGACATATGCATTATCTATGTCCCCATTTACATTATCGATCTCCAAAACACTTGGCACCAACAGAAACAAACATTTCCAGTTAAACGTTGAGTGCTTATTTTAGTATGTAATATATTTTAGTAGTAGGGTCTTTAATTTTGTATATACATTTTCTTTTTTTCTGTCTTTTGTATTGTGTTTTCTTATTTGTCATAGAGTAATTTATCATTTGTATTTCTTTTTTTAAATTGGGACCCGATAAATAAAACAATATTTTGGAGTCTAATACACTGTTCTAAAGTCACCAATAAACATGCATATGATAGAAATAAAATTATTGAGATGAAAACAACGGGTTCGATAATTAGATGCTATGACAAGCTATGCAACCCACATGGCGTTTCACTGTCGTCAGAGCCGGAAGTAAAGGAAAAACAGACAGTAGTTTGATGAGACCACCATAATCGCCGCCGTGTTGAAAGTGTTAAGTTAGATTGCTTTTAACGAAACTCAAAACAAAAATTTATTTTCAGTGTAAGTATTTAATTACAATGTTTCAATTGTACGAAGGTTAAAAACCTGATAACCCTATTCAGCCATGAAAATAAAAGAAATGTTCAAAACTTCATGTCACAACAAAGTCAAGTCATTATCCATACTTTGTTATGTCTTGCCATTTTGAACATCTTATTTATTTTGATAGAGGGTTAACTCTTGTATAACTGAAATGTAATTAATTACATACATTCTACAGACAAATTTTTAGTCTTAAGTTTTGTCAAAAAGCATTAAAACCTTAGATAAATCCTTTTGTTGATTCCATCTTCACGTGAGCTACTGGTAATCACTAAACACTTGTAAATGTTTTAAAAACTTGTCTATAGTAACACTTAGTTGAGGATGGCCGTTTCGGGATATGTGTCCCATTGTCAACTCAGACCATTGTAACTGATCTCAAGGTTTACGTAGGTTAGGGTGGGGATGGGAACTCCTAATACACACAAAATACACCCACACCACCATAATATACCACCCCCACCCTAACCCCTAACCTACATAAACCTTGAGATCAGTTACGGTCTAAGTTGACAATGGGACACATCTCCCGAAACGGCCGTCCTCAACAAACAAAGTAAGCCCTATTATAGGCAAGTTTTTAAAACATTTAAAAGTGCTTAGATACATTTTAACCGACAACAGCTATGAGTAAACATGAATCCTATGTTAAAAACTTTTAGAGCTGAGATTTATAAACATTTTATAATAGGTTTCAAAATAATTTGTTTTTAGCTTTCAGGAATAATACTGCATTAGAAGTTGGTTTCAGTGGCTGTTTTCATGTGAGAATCATTTTACAATGCAACCAAAAAGACTATTTACTATCAAAAAAGAAATGAAATATCGTTTTTTTTTTATTTCAGTAGAGAGTTCTCATAATTATCCAAATAGTTTTGATCATTCATGAGTTTAGCTTTCAAATTACTTTAACCGTTTTCAATAACTGTCCCACTTGTTCATTTAACCAGTTAGCTTCTGTTTCTTTCGATAAATTGTTATTTTTCATTCATTTTCCACCAAGAACCTCCTTAACATTTGGAAAAAGTGAAATTCAAATACTGCTCAAGTGATTTCAACTGTTGTTAAGAATAAAGGCTCACTTGAGAGCTGTCAACATTGGCAGTATTAAATGGCGAGCTCAAGTCAAGATTTTCGTACTATTAACTCTAAGCATTTAATATAATATTTTTGGGAATATGTGTATCATAACTCCTTTACAGTCTTAGAAAAACTGTGGCCTTGATTGTCCATGCTGATAGTTCTTAGTTAAATTTTTGTGGTAGTGATGAAGCGTTTGAATCGTTCTACTTCTAATATTGCCATTTGTTCTCTGTAGTATAATATGAAATCCAAATTTCTTCCTCACAATTTAAGAAAAAAATTATATAGAAAGCATTTCTTTATTGTTTAAAATATTACAAAGTAAAGTAGAACATAAGTAACTAGAGACCAAACCGAGTGTAAGGTTGTCAAGTTTTAGGTTGTCCAGTAGCCCAGTACATTATATTTGAATAATAGGAAACAATGTAAAAGATTACAAACTTTATAAATTTTCCTTTATTAAACTGTCATTCAAGCTACATACAACTTTTAATATAAGATAGTAATAAAAATAAATATTTAAAAATAAAGTAACAAAAAATTACCTAAACAAACAATAGACAGTCCAAACTTGATAGAAGTTAAATCAGATGAAAAACTATTGATTAGGAATGGGCCAATTCTTATTCTCGAATCCAGAAATAGTCGATTCTAATGGTTTTGAGCAATCGTCAATACTCAATTCTCCATTGGTTAAAGTACCGATTCTGATCACTGAATAATTAAACTTATACATTTTTTGTATTAACTTGACAAAAAACCATTACTTACTGATTTATTCAGCAGACACGTTTCACACTAGGTCAGCGCATTATTCAATGCTGTGAATCAAGACTGTTGCTCACATGTCTCAGTCTTGTCACTGATTCACAGCATTGAATAATTCGCTGAACTAGTGCAAAACATGTCTGCTGAATAAATAAAAGTAGTAGTGTTTTTTTGCCAAGTTAATACAAAAAAGTATAATTAATACTAAAACCTCAAGATGTAGAACACAAAAACTGCAAGTTATAATTTAACTGTTAAAATATGTGTGTGAGTGTAATTTATTAGAAAAATAATTAATAACTATGCCTTATTTATCTATCAGTTGCTTTAAATGAATTAAACAATTCAACCAAATGATTTTGTTTAGTTTCTGTTAATAACTATTAATTTTTTTATATACAGGCTAATGTCAGATCACAGACAATTTTGCTTTTTTAAACACTCAACGTTTTTAATTTCAAAAAGGTCTTGAGCTTTTGAAAAAGAATTTCGGAAAGAAATTTGAAACATTTAGTGTTTAAAAATGCAAAGTTGTCTGTCATTTGTCAGTAACCTATATAAAAAATAAACCAAATGTCAAATCAAGATAACAAAAATGTTATTATTTATGATCCAACAACAAAGATGATCAGAAGCATTTCGAGCTTGTTTGTTTGTCACCACTCGTCTCTCTTTCTCTTCACGTCCGTGGCTGCCACCACTTTATAGATGTCAAAACAAACAAAGAAAAAGTAGTTCTAACTTCTCCAGTTATACATACTGAAATGACTATTACTGAAGTTATATTGTAAGTGTGAAGTTAAGAGCTATTCTTAATACATCTTAATAAATGTTTTTGTATTAAAATATCTTAGTAACAATTTCAGTATGAGTGTTCTACGTAAACCGTTATTGCACAAACAGTTTACGCTTAAAAAATTCTCCATGTGTTTCAAACTTGATTCTATGGGCTTCTATTTAACTTTTTTAAAATTGATTTAAGAGTAATTCTAAGTAACAAACTTGACCAATTCAGTCTCGTTAACTTCAATATTGTTTTAAATTGTATAAATATCAAATTTAATATTTTTTTGAAACTCAAGTTTTTAGTTTGTAATAAATCTAGTTTTAATATTCAAACCTATAGTTTGTACGTATTTACATGAGATTTTAATTAATTGGTATGCTTTAAACCAAGTATATACAATAGAACCTCTTTATAACAGACTGTTTGGGGTTAAAATTTGTCTGTTTAATGAAAGTTCATTATAAAGCAAAATGTTATAGCAGAGTGATGTAAAACAAATAAAATGCAGAAAGTAAGATTAATAAATGAAAATAAACTGATTAAAAACATGTCTAAGTTTTATTTATAACAGTTGAAAAACAGTTAACATATACACTTTTTTAATAAAAAAATTGGAAAAACCCCAATACCACAAAAATTATCAAAAACAACTAATTTAAAAGTTACCTAAGATTAAACCCTTATGTACATTTTGAAGACGATGTCATCATCATCAGAAGGTCTTATTACAAAATTACAATCTAGACTACAATAATTTACAAATTATTTAGTCTAGTTTATTGTCAGTCTAGTTTGTAATTTATTGTATTCTAGAATGTAATTTTGTAATAAGACCCTCTGATGATGCTGAAATCGTCTTTGAAATGTACAAAAGGGTTTAATCTAGTAATACAAAAGGGTAGATAACTAGTAAATTAATTTTTTTTTGTGGTATGGGGTTTTTTCCAATATTTTATTGTAACATTATATTATACCACAGTACTCTATAAATATACATATATATATATATAAAACTAATTTTAAAATACTTAACTAAGTGAATACGTAATTGCTTACTTGCTGACGACTTTCAAAACATTCGTTTCTTTTACGAAGCTAACCCTCTACTCTTTAGAAATCTACTCTAAAATTAGTTTAATCATTGAATTCAAGATGATTACGTCAAACAACTTCTTTTTTATATATATATTCACTGAGGCTACTGAAAAGTAAAACATAATGAGACTAATAATTGTTTTAAAAAAAATTATTTAGAACGTCTTTAGATGGTGTTTAAAGAATTTTGAGATTGTTTTAGGGAACAGAAATCATGTTTGATGACAGTGACCTTTTAGGTAAGACAGGGTATATATTTGTTTATAAAATATTTTGTCAGTACTATAAATATTAGTGATATGACTTCCCTATTTACAATCCGAGTAATCCTGTACTCTAAATATTGTCTAACACGAGAGTAGTAGAAATAATCTTACAATGTCAATATAACAAAATTAAAAACTGAAAATATAGTCTTTGAATGTAATTTAAATTTTATACATTGAATTTTTACAATATTCTTCAGATCCTCTAAGAAAAATATAGGTAAAAGGAATAGAAATATAACAAGAAAACATAAAAGAATGTAATATATTTTCATAAATAAATATTATTTGTAGAAAAATATATTGACAACGATAACATTTTTACCAAATAGCTTATGAAAAACTGGCAATAGGCAAATTATTAGTACATAAATTTACATTGTAATTATCAAATGCATCAGCAAAACATAATCAACTTAATTGTAAAATTAGAGAAAAATGAAAAAAAACATTTTGTTTAAAATAAATATATAATATTTTTTTAAATTAAGAGGTAATAATTTGTCCTTTTTAAAATCTGTACATTTTAGAATAACGTTAAATTTCAGTTTAAAACTATTAAAAATATAACTATAAATAAAACATATTTAAGGGAAAATTGTATTAACTACTCACAGTAAGACCAGCGAATGAGACTTGCACATAGGGATCAACCAAGTCCTTAATTTCACCTGTAAATGCTTTTTTTACATTTGCCATGATAGAAGAATTCATTTTAGGTAATCCATCCGCTCTGTAAACTCTAACAATAAACCGAGCACGTTGTCTTTCTATTGGCATCCCATCCGGAAGTAATAGATTCCTTATTCAAGACAAACCAAATAACATTATATTTCAACATAATTCAAAGCATTATTATAGATAGTCAATTGTATTAGTATATGAGTAAGACTATAATCTCATGTACAATAACATTGTCAGTAGTCAATCAAAGCAATTTAAAATGCCTCAGCATTATTAAAAAAATTAATTGACTTGAGTGTGAATAATAAGAAAAGAATCCAACAGGAAACAGAACTTTACACTAACTGCAGTTTGGTAAAAACCCTTGATTTCAGTTCTAACATGTTAAAACAAAAGAGAAAAATCCTGGAAACAAACATATGATTATTTAAGAAAAGAAAAAAGGTGAAAGAAATGGTTGATGTATTGGAGCATCTGAGAATTATGAATCCAAAGTTAGCTGAGGTGGAGAGTGGTAAAAAAAATCATTATTTATGAAGACCAATGATCACAATGGGTGGTATAGAATAAAATTGAAGAATCTTAGAATATTTACTTCTATAACTATTATTTAAATGTTTATTATTTAAAAAAATCTTTTTTTTGTAAAATTAATAATAAAAAATAATTAACATGTTCTATTCAGCAAATTAGATTTTTAAAGTTAATTGATTATTTGTTAAACTTACAATGCCAGTTTCTGGTAAAAATTTTGTATAAAATTCATCAAAGAAGCTTACATAGATTCTTATAGTATTTACACTTACATGATTTGTCAATTAATTATAATTGACCATTCTGAAGAACTAAGCAGTTTATTAATTTAGACAATAATTTTATTAAACTAATTTTTCAGAGAGAATGTTTGAATTGTAACAGTTCAATACATTGGCTGTAGTGACGATAGCAAGTTGACATAATGAAGCCATTCCACAAGGGGAGTGACGATTGGCTGTCATCATTTCATATAGTTATTGATTCATACATTTATATTTAATAATATTATCATTGAAATTCATTATAAAGTGTCATTATAATTGAATTTATTAATTATAATTATAAAGGGTTTAAAATATCATTGTGTTTTAAAAATACCTCTAATTTAGTTATATTATTTTATTTTGAAAATGTAGCTAAAACACATTTAATGAGTCAGAATTTAGACAGATCGGAATTTCAGGAGGTTCTAGAAATACTGATTTCTTATAAACTAGAAAGTACACTTATGATATTAACTTGGCAAAAAAACCACTATTTAGTGATATTTTTCAGCAGACGCGTTTCACACTAGGTTAGCGCATTGTTCAATGATGTGAGTCATGAACAAGACTCTTAGCATTGATTCTTGTCCGTGACTCACAGCATTGAACAACCTAGTGCGAAACGCGTCTACTGAAAAACATCAGAAAGTAGTGGTGTTTTTGCCAAGTTAATACTAGAAGTGTAATTATAGAAATTCTTCAAGATGTACAACACAAAAACTGCAAACTAGAAAAGTTATTGAAATTTAGATTACTGGTAGCTACTATTAAATAAGATTTTATTATGAGCAATAAGTATAATTTTTTGAGATTTGAAGCATAACATAATTGGTTCAAATGTTACAAAGGAAATACTAAACATATTCTTGTTCTAAACCATTACGATAAATCCTAGTTTTACTAATTTTTTTTACAACACTAACTAGGAAATTTTAATTTAAATTGTAATATATATTTATAATTAGACAAAAATTTAAATTACTGACAAAGTGTAATAAGATTTTTGCCTTAAACTATTTAATAATTTTTTATTCCATGTTCACTTGAGCTACTAGTTTTATGCTATAACACTTGGACATACATTTATAATTTAAACCTACATATAGTAGTACTTATATTTTTTATTATTGAGGACAGCTAATTTGAAAGATGTATCTCATTATCACCTCATACTATAACTGACCTCTTGGTTGTTTTAGATCTGGGTGGAGGTAGGGTGGGGGTGGCTAGGTATAAGAGATACATTTTATTTAGGTTTTGGGGGTTGAATTGTCAACCAGTGTACATGAGTTTTAATGTAATTGGGTGTTGAGTATGTGTGTTGAGGGTAGCTTGAAATTTTTCATATTTCATACTGTTTGGTTGTGTGGCATTGGATATTTTGTTTTGTTTGTGTACAATTTGTAGGTTTGGTGTCAGGTTTTTACAGTTGTGGTATGTGGATATGAGGTATTTGGCAAAGTTTGATTGGTAATGTAATGTGTATCATGGGTTTTTGGAGTTGGGTTATTGTGTTTATTTTAAAAATATATTTCTTCAGCATTTATTTTTTTTATTGTGTAGTGTAATAATATTATTGTAGTACCAATATCAGTATATGATGCATGAGTATTATTATTAAAAATTTGTATATTATTATTATTATGTAAAATTTGGTTTTGTTTAATATGGTGAATGAATATTTCTGTCAAGACGGTAACTGTAGGGAATGCCACAGATAGACTATCTTTTTTGGCGTATAAAGTGTTATTGTTGATGTTGTATTTGGTCTTAGAAGATTAATGGTTTTGTTGATGTGTGTTTGTGGGGTATTGTGTTTAAGGCCATGTTTTGGAGGATATTTATGGCTTTTGAAATATGATTTTTATTATAGAGGTTTGTGATATCAAAGGAAACTAGAGGGGAGTTGTGTGGAATATTTGTTTTTATTTTGTCGATTAGATTTATGTTGATAATAAATCTTTTAAAAAGGCTGTCTTCAATAATTAAAAAAATAAGTTGTGTTTATATGCAAGTGTAAAATATCAATCTATCTTCAAGTGTTTTAGTGTTAAACTATTTGTTGTTTGGCAGCAACAATTCTTAGAAATGGATTTTACTGTATGAAAACGGAGATTAAACTGAACAAAAACAGCTCTGCTACAATTTTGTAGCTCTAATATAAATTTTAATTTCCTTAAATAAATTTTGCTAGCAAATTTCCAGTTAGCAAAATGCCAGGAAAAGACATTTGCATCTTGACAGAAACTGCTTGGTTAGATTGTAATACAACCACTGCAACCTAGGCTGGACATGACTCATGGGATAATGCAGTCAATGTGAATACTCATATGGTACTAAATTTACTATTGTAAATAAATCTTCATTACTCACGCTTCAATATCATCTTCATCTTTTTCACTCTTTGGAGGTATTTTTACTGTATCCCCTTTGCCAATTACACTTATATCACACTTTAAATATCCTTTTGGTCCTCCAGCGATGTCATCAGGGTCTGTTAAGAGCGCCCACTTATGGTAGAATTGATGATCTGTAATGTTATTTAATTATAACCATATTCAGTTACAAAAAACAAATTAAGTCTACCAATAAATAACGCTTCATGTTAGAATGAAAAAAAACATGTAATGTAAACATGAGTAAAAACAGGTATATACTCTTGCAATTAAATATAATTTTAAACACAATTAATTATTACTTATAAACAATATTCAAGCAGGTTTGTGAGTGAAGTTTATAAACACAAAATATATATATGACTCACAATTATAAAAACTTTAATTTTAAGCACATTTCAATGACATTACGTCATCATCTTCAGTGATGCTATCACAGAACAAACTTTTATTTAAAAAATTGAACATAACTTATTGAAAAAAAAGGTTATGTTCAATTTGTTTAAATTAAAGTTTGGTTTGTGATAACATCACTGAAGATGATGACAAAGTCATTGAAACACATTTAGAATCAAAGTTGTTATAATTGTGAGCTATATATATTTCTTGTGTTTACTTCAACTACTCTTAAAATTATTTAACATTTTTTAAAATTTAATGTTTTTGTCTTACTTGAATGCTTTTGCAATATAAGTTCGATGTTGTAACTTCAGAACTCAATATGAATAAAGCTATTTTTTTTAATAAGGCTAAAATAATATTTTTAATATTAATTAATAAAATAGTACAGTAAGAAAAAGAGGCATTTGCATTGGAAAACAACATGTTTAAATTTGTGTCAAATAAGCCTGTTTATGGAGGGGTGGTGTCAGGGTGTATTTATTTACTAGACACAGTTTAGAGGAGTCGACACTAGAGGAGGAGGGAACTAAGGCCACCGCCAGAAAATGTCCAAAATTTAAATATTTTGTTTGAGGGTTTTTTACTCTCAGGGTAAAATAGATATAATAAAACAAAAATGATTGTTTAATATTTTATTGTTTTGTGGATTCTAAATTTCGCTATAATACTATGAACATTTCTTTTTATCTTAGATATATAACATTTATCTTTTTAAAATATTCACAATTAAGGATTTAATTCAATAAATATAAAAAAATTGTTTCAGCCGTAGCCTACTCGCTGGAGCTATTGCTGTGTTTATGTATACTTTATATATTTTATTATCTATTGAATTATGTTTTAAAGAAATTTCAAAGAGCAATTCAAAAGCGCAACATTGATAATTCCTACAATTCCCTCAAGTGACCGGGTTGACTAATGACAAAAATAGATGAATTCCAAAGTAATAAACATGTATAAAAATGCTAAAGGTGAACATATATTATGAAAGATAAATACAAAAATATTATAGGTAATTATTAATTACATAAATGACTGAATACTTTAGAACTTACTTGATGACACGTTTTAAAACAATCATTTCATTTACAATGGTAACCATCTACTGGCACACCATGAATAGATTAGAAAAGATGTTGAAAAGAAAAACCCTGACATAAACACTTAAAACAATAAAGCAAGCACAACTAATGAACACTCAACCCTAAAATCAATTATACAAAACCGCAACAAACATAACCTAAATTTTTGAAAAGCAGAGAAAGGCAACTCCATAGTAATATTGCACCAACAAGACATTGAAAGGCCATTAGAAAGCTTCCTTAATAAAATGATTGTTTCAAAACGTGTCAGCAAGGAAATAATCTAAAGTAATTCACTCAGCTATGCAATAATTACTTATAGTTTAATCAATAAATTCAAGAGGATTACAAAAAGCAACAAAAATATTATTATAAAAGAAGCTAAATAATATTAAACATTATCAATGTGGTATTTGATTAATAACTATGACTAGTAACCATTGAACTTGTCAGAATATTCTAACATGATTCTAACAGTATGTACAACTTAAATGGTCACTACAAGGTCTAAATAAACTGTATTAGAAACCAAATTTTTAAACAGTGTTTTAGATATTTGTTTTACCATGTTAAAACATAAATAAATGTCAATGGTGAATAGTAAATAACAAAATAGTAAGCTAAAAATTTTACCACACATTACTTTTTAATAAAAACAAAAACACTAGTTTATAACACATGTTTTTATTAAAAACTAATATGAGGTAAGATTTTGAGTTTACTATTTTGTTTTTTACTGTTGAGGAATAGCTATGAAAAATTAATAACCCACAATTTTTCGTATTTGTTGGTTAGAAACATTTTGTAAGCGTAAAAGTTTGAGATAATTGGTTGGATCTTATTATTCTTTTTATTTAATGTTGGTAGGACCTTTGGTTTGCTGCTAGTAAAGTGGAAAAGTGAACAGTTTTTAAACACTTCACATAACATTTTCGCTGAGTACTGCAGGCCTACACTTGTATGTAGATTGCGGCTTTTGTTCCTGTATGCATATAGTTTTAAGTATTTCTTTATAAAATAATTATAACCTATGTAAATAATTACATTTTTACATACAAATTATAATGTATTTAACTAGATAATTTGAAGGTTCTCTATTATTATTAAAAATAGAACATTTTATCTTTCTATGTAGCTATGCTCTAATTATCTAAATAAATAAATATCTAATTAGGTAGTGAACTACTAAAAACAAAATAATCAAAACATGCATGCTAAACATCACATGCAAGGAAAGAGAGTGCTTATAGTTAGAAAAGTTGCGTGTTTGTAAATAGAGGATGTATTAACAAATTACAAGTATTAAAAAAAAAAATATTACATTCAACTAAAGTTTTGAAATAGTAATATTTATAATACAGTGCTTTTTATAAAAGGAATTGTATAATTATGGAGTTAAAGAGGAATTTTGAAAATACTATAGAATAATTATTTTTATTAGTACATGATACAAACCGCAAACAAATTTTTTTTTTTTAAATTTAAAAAACCAAAGCTTTTACCGCTAAAAGTGTTATATTTGTTTTAATTTTTAAATGCTACATCCTTGTATATAAAATTTTTACAAGTGTGTTATATTTCCAACTCAGCCCATAACTCAAAATAAAAATTTTTACTTAAAAGTAAAAATTCTAGTTGCCACTATTTAAACAAATACTCATTCATTTAAATAAGTATGAAATTTAATAGCTTAATTTCTAAATAACAATGCATAAGCATACTACACATTTTTATAGTAATAATTTTGTAAATAAAATCAATTAAATTCACAATACAACTTTTGAAGTTTCCTTGAATGAATTTACAAAAATAATAATTTATATGATTTTAACTGGTTTATCAAATTAATTGGGTTATTAAATTAGGAGAATATTTTTCAATTTACTTCTATTTACGTTATCGATCACAACTCCATCTTCATTTTTAATTCCTTTTATATTCAGATGTGTCATTAACCTGTGATTGGTCATGTGGTTAGTTAAGCTCTAACAAAAACATTCAGTGTAAAGGAAATTTGTTATTTTTTTGGAGTACAGTTTTGATGAGCTAGCTATGTATGTGTCGTTGACCTTATCTGACACCTATTTTTGGTGTTAATCCCATGACTTAAGAGTTCTGCAGTGATGTGGGGTGGTGGTAAAGAGTCGTGCAACTGTTCAGTTAGGGCTGTCCTAACAGAACAACCGTTTGTGTTACAGTTTTTAGCAGTATATTTGGTTTTGAGACCAACCATAATCACAGATTAACAGATTAATCACGAAGAACTGTTATACAGAAGGGTCATGAATGTAACAGATCAATCTGTCAAGAGCATACTGGATCGAAAGCCTCAATTTGCACACTGTGCATTGAAGAAAATTAAAATGACAGCTAGTTTACTAGGTGCCACGTTGTTTCAATTCCATTCATCTAAACATTTCCTTTAAATATTTTCTTACTGTTAATTTTGCTATAAAATTTGTAATTTACATATTTCTTAACAATTTTGTACATAAAAATTTAGTTTCAAGTTAAAATGTTTGCTATAATTAATGTGTTTGTAAATGCTAGGGGTTCCCTATAGGCGCCACAATTTAAATTACAAAACAGGGCGCTAACAATCGCGGGTTAAGCTGGTAAATATACAGTAAGATTGTTCGAGGATAACTATCATGTAGAGTAATCCAACAAATACTTCCATTTTAGTTTGTCTGTACCACTAGCATCGTTTACTCTATTATAATTTTAACAAATGTGTTGTATATGCTAATAGTACTCGTATATTGTACAATACTATTTATAATTTATAGTATTATGCCTATACGGCATAATAGGAACAGCCTATATGCCACACCAGGAGAATCTAGTTTAAGTGAAGCTCTTATATTAGCTGAGTAGTTGTGTAGTCTTGTGTGCTTTCAATGATTGGAGAAGTGGTTATATCATCCAGTTTCCATATCTTTACCAACATTTTCAAGTCTTCTTTAAAAAGGAACTTCTTCATAAGCAAATAGCTAGGAGTCTTTTTCATCCACTTCTAAATGGCCAGTAAACGGCTTATTACTTTTCAGTGGTATAACAAAATTGTGAAATTTTGAAATCCCATTGGGTGCATTTGAAGGTTACCTTTATTATTAGCTGTATGGTTCATCACTAAATATCTACAAAATAGAACAAAGACATTTGTTGTAGTTGTAAAATAAAACGAATTCTGGTATTCCAATTGTCAGAGAGTTTGAATCATTATAAGGAAATATTGTGTAATTGAGTAAAAGCTTTTGAATTTACTTGCTGATACGTTTCGGAATAATCGTTTCATTGAAGAAACCGACTCTCTACTCAGTTACTTATAACTGAGTATAATTATATTATATAAGTTAATGTAGAGTTATAGCTACTTATAATTTAATTAGAGAATAGAAGATGTTTACAACAAACAACTTTGAGTTTGAATCGTTACCAACTGCATACTAGATAATAGTATTACATGTTTCTTTTTATTTGAAACAAACAATACTGTTGCAGATTTTTCTACAAGTCCAAACACAGAACTCTTTACATGCTTTTGTTTTCTACCCAAACAATATTTAGAATCTCCTTGTTATCCTTTCCTAGAGGTCCAACAAGATTATAATCATTCAAAAGTCTAATCAACAGCGATGTTGAATAGAACCAATTGTTTACAGTGATGTTCCTGCCTGGCACTGATATTGGTTTAACCAACCTTTTTACCAGACACTTTCCCTGTTTGGTCAACTATAAAGGGCTTTGGTTGCTGTTTTCAAAAATTTGAGGTGTAAAATAAGAATTTACTAGGTGTGAATATACTTATTGATGGTCGGCTTATTTTTGATGTAGTGGCAAAAAGTCGTTTTTGTCTATATAGAACATACAAAAACAATCAATCTCAAACCCATCAGTGCTCAAAAGGTCATCAACCAGTTGGGACGATTTCATAAAACTATGTACAATAATTACCCATATACAAAATCTCAATAAAGCATTTTATTTCATTTTTAGTAGTTTCCCTCTTTCAAGACTGTACAGAATTTTGTTTTGAGGAATCAAAATGTTGGTGTTTTCACTAATTTATTCAATAATTGTATCAGTAAAAAAATTTCAAACATCTATTTTAGTCTTTCTTTCCAATACTTTTCACACAGCCCATTTTCATCAGAATATTTCTTCTAGGAATTCATGTTTTAGTTGTCTAGGACTCCTGATTTGGTTGCATGTCCTATACCATTTTTCTATTTCTGTTTGAAATTAAATGAACCATCAAGGGTTTTTACAATATTGTCATTCAGCCAACTGTGAAGAGGGATATTTTTACAGTCATCAGAATCATCAAAACGAATATGGAGTAACTCACATTCCTCTGGCTGTTGTTTATCACCATCTTCTTGATGTTGATCATGAACAACATTGTCTATAGTATTTCCACCTTCATCATCATCAGATCCATACATTTATATTCTCAAACATTTATACTTACTTTCAAAGATAAGATGACAAGTGAATGATCCAGTAGGACTGTCTTGACTTTACGTTATTCCTGTTTCAACAGTCATTAGAAACCTTTTAATTGAATTTTCTTCATTTTTGACAGTTTAGAAATATATTATGTTAAAATATAAGAACTCATTTTAAACTACTGCACAATAATATTATTAATTAATAATAATTTGAACATATCTGGTTGGACTTTTATGTGACATACACCAAAATAAACAATGAAAATTGTTTAATAATGTGTCACAAATTTCTGGACAAAGTTTAATAATATGACACAAATTCCTGCACAAATATTATAATACACTAACATTATGGGTTCAAGTGATGTTATTTCCACATAAACAGTCACTCATTGGGCATATCTGAATCCTATTTCCAGTCTGGAGTCGGAAACTCACTAGAAAACTGAGTTGATTAGGTCAAAGTGGCTAAAAAAGACTTCGACCCATTCATAGAGAGAGGCTCGTGAAGTAGGCCAAGCACAAGTCTGCTGATTATACTATTCCTTATTTTATAAGGGAAAATTAACCAACATGAACATAACCTCCAGTATGCTCCTGATAGAGGGTTAGTAGTAAGATAATAAAAAAAAGGAAATTATGAAGTTACGTATAGGACTCTCAAGTTCAGCAGTAGTTGAAAGAAGAACTAGAAATATAGGTAAAGGATTTTACTATTAAATACTCAATAAACATGAGAGATATATAATGTGTACAGTTAGCAAACCCAAGAACATTTGTGTCATCATTTGTATATATTTTAATCCATTTTAACATCCTCAAAAATATATAGGCTATTTATAAAACAGTTGCCCATTTGAAAACTTGAAGACTTTAATCTGCTGTTTTCATTTGCTACAAAATATTGCAACCAATAGATACTATTATTTCATCTCCATTCCAGGATTATGCTTCATTGTTGAAATGTTAAAAAGCAAAATATTTTTTTTTCTGTCATATTTAATATTATATCTTGTAAAAATAATCTGAACATAAAAAGAATCAAAGATAGAAGAGGTATAATAGGCAGTTCAAAAAAATATGTCTCATTTGTATTTCAAATTGATGAGAAGTTATTTTCCGTAAAACATTCTTTATTAAAATGTAAACAGTTTGATTTAAATTTATGTAAGAGGTAAACATCAATGTTATACATAATATATTAGTTATTATTTATTAGTTAGAAATACATTCCTCTCTATAGTTTTGTTAAATTGTGATTAATATGTTTAATAATATAGGTAGTTGATATTATAGGGCAAAATAGAAGTGAAATATTCAACACAATATAAGGTAATATGCCACAATAAGGTGTTTTAGTGAATAAACAATAAAACTCGTAAAAGGTGTCATCACTCAAGAGCTATTCAAACTCATTTTTAAACCACTTCATAAATTTTGATGTTACAGTGATTATGCTTTGACAGTGCTGAAAGAATCTACGAGGGCTGTTCAAAAAGTAATGATAGTAGGAACCCTAAACGAAAATGAGGTGTGAAGGGTAGCAGCACTAAATATTGTATTCTTGAATTTTATAGTCCATTATGTTCAATGAAACTTAATTAATCACTTTAACATTAGTTTATGACTATCCAAACTTTAAATTTTGTATGTATGTAAGAACATCTGAGACAGAATATTTTCGACTGCTATGTGGCGATCTACATCTGTGTCTTCTGCTTAGAGTTATTAGGTTAGGCGGTGACGGTGACGGTTTACAAAATTTAAAGTTGGATAGTCATTTAACCAATGTTAAAGTGATTAAATATTGTATTGTTACCCAATCCTTAAGCTAACAATAGCCTTATTTTAAGTCGACCAGTGGAGGGAGTGGGCTTATGTGATACTTCATGTAATGTGTGTTATATATTTACCTCCCTTGTCCAACATGAATTTATCACAATGTTGTAACATGAAATTTTAGTAAAACTCAGGGTTACCTGAAAAGATTCATATGAATTATTGACCAGAGTGTATGCTGAAGATGTTTTGAACCAGGTAATATTATACAAATCGTATAAAGCAGAGGAATTCAACCTATGGCCTGTGGGTGGCATCTTGCCTGTAAACTGGTTTTTAGAGGTTTTTATTAATTAAATATATTCCATATTTTTAACAATTGTATTCATGAAGGCAGTGTGTCACTAGATGTTGCTCTGCACATACAGATTGAAATAAGTAACAAACCAATGCTGTCTTCTTATTAAGGTCCTTTTTTTACAGTTATAGTAGTAATCTGGACGTCAAAAAACCAGAGCATCACAAATCCGGATCATGGTTTCAGCGATCACTGCACTCAGCTATGTATACTATATGTGGTTTCACAAAGTTCTTTTTTATTTTTTAAGCCCTCTAGTCTATTTTATAATAATTCCGTGTTGAATTCAAGCCTACCTGATTACCTGATACTCTAAGTACTAAAATAGATTGCAGTTAATGAAATAACAATAATATTCAGAAATTTGAAGATAGTTTGAAAATACGGATAAATCGTTAGTTCATAAGCGTCCCGATCTCAACTGATCTGGATTTTCGATGCTGTATTGTATTATGTTACTGTTATAATACAAAGAGAAGAGATTTGTAGCGTTTTATTAGGTACCATTACTTTATGTGCTACAGGATATGTAGATCTAGTATTATTATTGTTATATTCATTTGAATACTGTCAAGAAAGTGGTCAACATTTTAAAAGTACAAGTTACTTATTTCAATGCTGTTGACCTGGATCATTATACCCCAAAACCCCACAGAATATTTTTGGCCTACCAGACCTTTATCATTCTACAATACAACCCTTGTCTTTTCCAAAGTTTTAGAGTCCGGATATAAAGCAATGAAGGAGTGTAGAGAGAGTACATAAATAAGCTGTACAAATGAGATCTTTGAAGACCTTGCATAAAGGTTCTATAGAATGCAGCTCCAACTATGGTTTGTGATGATCGATCAATGGGCTTTCAGTATTGTTAGACATTTTGATTGGCAGATCATTCGATTTTGAATGATGATTTGGCCATGTGGTGAATGTCTAGCAGATACTTTCATCTGAGTAAATGAAATAAGTGTCTCTTTGTATCTGGAGATCGGTTTTGTGTGGAAGCTAATTAAAAATATGAATGAAATAATAAGTGTAGATGAATCCTGGTTGTACCCCTATGATCCAGAATTGAAAAAAACAAACTTTCAATAAAAAACATTGCATGCCAATCTGTTGCAGCTTCATTAAGGCTATGATGATAATCTTCTTTGATTCCAAAGGTTGTTTGTATGAAAATACTGCCCTTCAAGACTGTATAGTTGTGATGTTTGATTAGAAATGAGTTTTTATAAAAAAATTATTGCAAATATACAGTCATAAGATTTCACTTCCTCATGACAATACAGGCTGCATATGGTTTACACTTCTTGTGACTTGCAACAGTTAGTCCCTTGAACTCAAAATTTTTCTCTGCAAACAGAAATTCACGAACATCCAAAAGCTAATAAAAATTCTGGAGGTGTGCTACAAGGAGTTTGGAAAAGATGTTCTGGCATTGTGTTCAAAAAGAGTTTGAGATGAAGGCAAAATTGCATTAGACTTGGTAGTTATACAAAAAAAAAACATGTAAATTTGGAAGATTTTTATTCTCTATAGAGCATTGATATCATTACTATTTGAACAGCGTGTGTACTTTTTTGTTTTTACTATGTTTCTGAAAGTAATTTTTCAGTGGTTTTCAGGTCAACTAGAGGTCAAAGCGCAAGCGTATGTACCTGATTGAGACCAGACCGTTGCCACGTCTAATTTAAAGCTGCCCAACATTTTGTCAGACCTGAGTATATTTCGAGACTGCATGACCTAAGAGGTTAAAAAAAAAGAAAATGGAAAGAAGCAGATATAGAGAAAACAAATACTGTGCAATTGTAAAAGTAATAACCTTGAAAAGAAAATTTTTAAAGTTAAACACAATAAGATAACTGTCAAAGGCTTAAGATAAAATGAAACTGACAACTGTATTGTTTTTACAACAGCAAAATTCATTTAGTAGATATATCAGCTAGTGGTAATGTATGGTTGATATATTTGGGTGCAAAATTTTTAGGTGTTAAATCTTCTTCTGTAAAGACCCCAAACACACAAGTAAAATTTTTTAAGTTTGCATTTTTAAAAACATTTAAATAGATTTTATAGTTTAAGAATCAGAAAAAGAAAGGCTGACACAGAATAATTTGTAATTTTAGCTGGGAGCCAACTTGTATTTTAATAAAATATCATTGGTTATAAGAAAATTTAAAAATTATTAAATAATTCAAAAAAAAAGAAAATAATAAATATTAAATCTAAATTTTACTAAAATTATCATCAGTTTTCACTTTTTTAGCTTTTGACATATATCAAACAAGGTAAACAACAATGACAAAGAATCTTGGTACCAGGGGCATCGTAAACTGTTCGTAGATCTATCTTGAAGGATCCAACAACTGTTCCTTGCCTCAACAACTTCCTAGAATGCAATACCTATAACACACAGATTGTACGCCTTCTCATTGGATACAGGTATTTGTTACATACAGGCATATTATATATAGTTTTGACAAATATATATTTTTATGGTTTTAAATGGTGATAGAATTTATTTTATTTTTTCGCTATTGAAATATCAATAACTCATTTTTAGCATTACACACGAATAGAGACTATGTTAGTGTTTTTTTTTGAAAAGTTAGTTTAAATAATATGAGGTTTCTGGTAAAATGAACAGACCAGAAAATTCATACAATTGAAAATAAAGTGCTCTTTGTGGAGAATGTCTAGTAGACATCTACATTAAAGCAAACAGTGTAATTGAAATTGAAAGTATATGCTTTTCTAATTTGTTATTTGATTTAGAATAAAAGGATTGATTTGGATACAGTGATTTTGAATAAAAAACTGTTTCTATAATAGCATAAACGATGTTAGGCTTAAAAGGAATTTTATATAAGTAAAACAAGATTATTGTTTCGAATGCTTCATGTTTCAAAAAAGGCTACATTATTTTGAATGCCTTGTTTTAAATATAATTCTCAATATTCAGTGTTATAATTAGTACAAATAATAATTTATGATTTGCTGGATATCATACTTATGAATGTACGTCTTCTGATTGGTTGGAGAGTTGATTTACCAAGTAATATTATGCTGTGTAAAGAAAAGTTGATAAATTTTCTATTTAAAATGTATAATTTTTAAACACATGCCTACTCTTTCATTTGTGTTTGTGGAATGAATATTTTCTTGTGAAAATCTATCTTTCTTGTAATTCTCTACTTACCAAAAGAAATTATATTTTCTATTTTGTATTAAACTAATTCCTATAATAAAATCAGAAATAATCTTATACTTTTAGTACCACTTCACAAAAAATCACTACTTACTGATATTTTTCAGCAGACGCATTTCACACTAGATCAGTGCTTTCATCAATGCTGTGAGTCATGGACAAGAACATTAGTATCACATTTTTTTCCAAGTGATACTAGAAGTGCTAACTTGAAAAACCTCAAGACTTACAACACAAAAACTGCAAGTTTCAAATAATTTTGTTTTGGATAAACACATTTCAAAAAGGTCTTGATGTTAAACTAGTTTTTAAAATTTGTATAAAGCTGTTGGGCAATCTAATGCTCAATAATGTAACTATTATTAGCTAGTATTTCAGTAACAACTTCCACTCTTATTTATCAACTCAATCCTTAACTTTCTGGGTAAAATATTTGTTACGCTCCGTCCTGGGAGAGGTCTCACAGACCTCAATTTAAAAAAATCAAAAAATGATTTTTTTACTGCTGGAAATATCTGTAAATAAGATTGGTTACTTGAATTGTAAACTATGGAAATAATAGAAAAGTTGATTGTATTAAATACATATAAAAAATAGTAAAACCTAATGGTTACAAACATTTGCTGAATATCGTATTTCTAAACTTATAAAAAATGTATATATAATATGATGCAATTGTAACATAGTGTTATTTTTCTGTTTCTTATGATATGATAAGCACACAAAAAAAACTAAGAAACTTATGAAAAGACAGATTATTATTAAAATACTCATAACACATTTCTACAGCCGCTGTAAACTTTTGTTGTACACTTATGGAAAACAGATTTTTTGCAACGAGAGCAAATATAGGTAGTTTTTCTTTTCTTCTTGGGGCCACGTGTATGAAAAGTCTTTTTTTTGCCCAATCTGTCTGCAGCAGTATCGGGTTTAGGCTATTCTACCCATAGTACTCGACAGATGCATGCTTGTAGATTATATGTCAGGGGGGGGGGACATTTTACATATGTCTCTCCGGTTGTGGTTTCACTAGCTCTTAGTGGATAATCTAACCAACATCTCATCCACACAGGCAGACTTTCCAATCTTGTATAGAACGTGGTAGTTATCAATAAATTGGCTAAATGTTTCAGACACTGGAGCAAAAGTATCAGTTTTACGGCGGTCTTCTCTGGTTTTGGGCTCGTCAAATTTGAAGCACACAATTAGAAGTCCAAATATTGCTTTTAAAATTACACACCTAAATATGTCACGCCTGGACCCATCGGTTGCAAACAACGATTTATTATCTTCTCTTTTTCACTTGAAAATATCAGTCTAGAAAAGTAAACAAAAATGGCTCAAATGCATTAGTTTCATGCCAAGCATTTTGGTCATATTTAGGTCTTCCCTGACGACGGCCTGAAGCTAACCTTTTGGAATGCCGGAGGCCTAAACCAATCCAAATTATTAGAATTAAAACATATTATTTTAACTTTTGACGCGGACATCTTTATAATTGTCGAAGCTGGTGCATGCACTGACAACACTGTGTTTTGCCAAGTCCCAGGATATTCTCTCGTAACTCTGAAAAGAGCACGTCCTGTTGCCTCTGGAATTCTTGCTGGTGTGAAAAATACAGTCATTGCTGAACATCAAATTATACATGAAATGACCGACGACGATAAGTCAGAGATAATACTTTTTAAGGTTTGGAAGCAGACAAAAATGTACAAAGTCTATGGACTCTACAATCCACCACTAAATAGACCAAGTCTTGAAAACAGCATTCTGGGTATTTGTGCAAACACAATCATCACGGGAGATTTCAACGCACCATCATTAAGATGGGGTTATGATAGAACAACCGCAGTAGGGAGATCTATAGAGGACTTCATTGATGAAAACCACCTCCACGTCCAACACAGCGACCCAACGTTTCTGTCCTACATCGGCTCACTGACCAGACCAGATCTTACGCTGCTCCACCCTGATCTGATGACACGTACCAGCATGGAACTGAAAGACCCAGCTAGTGGCTGCGGACACCGTGTAATTAACATCACTGTCGCACAGACCCGACGACCTGCAGCACCTAAGAGAAAACCAAGGTGGAACTTCAAGAAAGCCAACTGGACAAAGTTTAAATTGCTCTCCGATGACCTAATAACGGGGGATCTCATTACAGATTGCCCTGACAAATCTACAAAGGCCGTAGCATCCACTATACTTAAATGCGCCCAATCAACTGTGCCTCGAGGACAAGTGAAAAAGCACAGACCTTTCTGGTCAGCGAAACTCTCCATCCTGAAAAAGAAACGAAATGACGCCAGGAAAGCTGCTGAAGTTGAAAAGACAAGAGATAGTTGTGTAGAAGTGCGACGAGCGCAAGCGGCCCTCCAACGGGAAATTAAACAAAGCAAGCGACAAGCATACAGAACCTTTGTCAGCCGGTTGGACTATAAAAAAGATGGAATAAAAGCACATCGTTTCCTGTCAAGTCTAAATAATCAACAAGTAACTGCATCTGCAGAACCTATAGTATACCACGGCAAACACATCCATGACCCCAAAAAGGTATCAAACGCTTTCTGCCAACACTACGCCAACGTTGGAAAATTAAAGATTCTTAAGCTCCAGAAAAATGAATTCCTAAAGTATCGACACACTACATGTCTATCAGAGGAGGAAAATCAGGTCATGAACGGAAACTTCTCCCTTGCAGAACTAAAGGTAGCTTTATATACTCTAAAGTCAGGAAAATCAGCTGGACCAGACTCCATATTCCCAGAGTTCCTGTTACATCTTGGGACATCCGCCCAGAAAACTCTCTTGAAGCTTATGAACCTAACTCTGAATAAATTCATCCCTGACCTGTGGCGCAAAGCGGAAATCATTCCTATCCTTAAAAAAGGAAAGCCTCCATGCGAAGTAAAAAGCTACAGACCCATTTCCCTCACGAGCTGCTGCTGCAAGCTAGCCGAGCGAATGATTGTCAATCGTCTGAGTCCCTTTCTAGAGAGGACCGGTGCCCTGTCAGATGAGCAAGCTGCCTTTAGGAAACACCGTGGCACTATGGACCAAGTTGTGAAGCTCGTTCAAGCAGTGAAGGATGGTTTTCATAGAAAAATGTCGACTGTGGCAGTCTTTGTAGACTTCAAGGAAGCCTATGACAGAATATGGAGGAAGCTTCTGTTGCACAAACTCCAAAAATTAGGAATAACTGGAAAACTCTTAGGATGGGTGAAGTCCTTTCTGGCACAGAGGCATGTTCGAGTCCGTTTCCGAGACACAATTTCGTCATTTAAACAGCAACGCAACGGCCTACCGCAGGGAGCAGTACTCAGCTGTATCCTTTTCAATATTATGATAAACGACCTCTTAAAAATAGTAAAAGAAGTACCGGGCATATCAACCTTACTTTTTGCGGACGACCTTGTCTTTTGGGCTTCAAGCGGGACTCCTTCGAACCTGGAAGAAACTATAAATCGAACCCTTAGCAGAGTTGCTGACTGGGCCAATTACAACCAAATGGTAGTTAGTGAGAAAAAGACTGTTTTCACTCTATTCACCCTTTCAACTAAGCCGCCAAAACTGAGGATCAAGTTAAACAACAAAACTTTAAACCATGAAGATACTCCACGATATCTTGGCATCACGTTAGACAGGAAGCTAAACTTTGCAAATCATATTGAGGCAACAGCCGAAAAAGCCACCAACAGAAGCAAACTGCTGAAGAGATTAACAGCAACTACATGGGGTGCTACCCAGGATGTTCTAAATTCAACGTACCGGACCTATGTACGACCAACAATGGAGTATGGAGGAGAGGTGCTCAACCTAGCCAGCTCAAATTGCCTAAAGAAGCTAGACAAGGTTCAAAATAATAACATGAGGCTCATAACTGGAGGAGCTAAATCAACTCCAATACTAGCTATGGAGATCCAAACAGGACTGGAACCCTTGGAAGTCAGAAGAGACAAATGTCTCCTAAAATTCTGGGAAAAAAATAAAAGAACAAATAGAAAGTTTTGGGAAACATATAAAGCTGCCACTTCCCGCCTCAGAACTCAGATTACTCCAGTAATCAAAGCTCTACAGCTGGAACAAAAATATAACCTTTTCCTTCATGCAGAAGCTGCCCCATTAAATCAACACAATCGAGTCTTTGACAACCTACCTCCAATTTTTCTAAACCTTGTTGACCAGGTGAAACCAAAGTCACAGGCTATGGATATTGAACTCAGGAAAGCAACATTAATGACCATCAACGAACGATTCCCTGAAAGTGACTGGCTTCATATTTACACAGATGGATCTTCAAACCCTTCAAGTGGAGAAACTGGAGCAGGATATTTTTCAAAATTATTTCAGGGCTCGGTAGCTGTGGGCCTCTGCTGCAGCAATTTTGATGGTGAGGTTGTGGCCATAGGAGAAGCAGCATCATGCGTCATGCGACTTTCGCCGCGGCAGGTTGTATTCCTGATTGATTCACAATCAGCGATTTTGGCAGTTTCCTCTAACACACCAACTGACTGCACCTTGACAGTGTCGTGTAGAGAAAAAATGCAACTATGCCAAGAGGCAGGCTTCAGAATTGCGCTCCAGTGGATTCCCAGCCACGTTGCCACAACAGGGAACGAAAAAGCTGACAACCTCGCCAAGAGTGGGTGCCGTCTACCACAGCCACAAATCAAAATATCACTAGGCTCTGCTTACACCAGGATCCACGCAGCAGCTAAGACGTACTTGAAAAAATCACAAGACAACCTGGCTGTTGGAAAGAGATGGCAAGAACTTTGCACCAACCCCATTCCAAAAAACCTGCCTCGACCTATCAGTGTTGCGCTGTTCCGTCTAACCACAGGACACGACTATCTTCAGGCGCACCTTCATCGCATTGGGCTGGCGGACACGGATCGGTGCCCCTTGTGCCAAACAGGAAAGATGGATGGAGACCACCTTCCTGCTTGCCCACAGCTCGAAGCATACAATAGCGACCCAAAAACCAGACTCTCCAAGCTCTACTGGTCTGCACGATGCCAAATGGTCGAGTTACCAAGGGCAGGCGTTGGATAAAGTAAAGTAAAGTAAGTAAGGACTTTGTTTATTTTTTAATTTGTCCATTTAAATTTAGCACTCAAAATATCCTCTGTAAAAAGTAAGTTCCAAATACTAATAGGAGCTGGGTGATTACCTATTTGTGCAGAGGGCTAAGCGTTGGAGTTTGTATTATATTATGCTGCTGCACATGTGAAAGCCTCAAGACTGGATTGGCAGACCGACGATACCTATTGCATCAAAAAAAGGTTTTTTTTGGTTGGTTTGCAGTATCTGACCTTAAAACTTCATTACTGCCACTTTCACTACTCACTACGCTGTTATAGTCATTTTCATTACTCTCAATATTGTCGGAAGTTTCAAGAATTGACACTAACTCTTCTTCATCTTATTCAGATAGGGAACTGTGGTTTTTATGTACAGGTATATCATCACCTGAACCAATGTCACTCCCTCCATTGTCCTCACGCTAGTTTTCAAGTATCTCATCAGAATTTGAGTTTAAAACACTAACAGGAGACAGAGCGTGAATCCAGTCACTCAGACTGCTTGCAACAAACACACCAGTAAAACCACCAAGGAGACATCTGGCAGATGACTGGACCTAGTAATGTGTTTTGGGGGTGGTAAGAAAAAACTTCACAAAATGGTGATCGTCAACACCAATAGAAATCTTAGAAATCAAATAACTCTCGCAGCCTGTGTGACCGGATCCAGGATGTTAAGGGTTAACTTGGTAAAGAACCACTTCTTACTGATTTCTCAATAGATTCTTGTGGCACTTATTGAACTATTCAATGCTATGAGTCACTGACCAGACTGTCTGATCAGGTATGTGTTGTGTTATTGTGAATTTGTGGTGTTTGCTGGTCTGTCATGTGTTGTTCTGTGTGAAGATTTTTATTATAAATTGGAATCAAGTTTTTGACTGTGAGTATGTTTTATCATTTAGTATGCTTTGTGGTTAGTTTATGCTAGTGTTTATATGTTTCAAAATTTACTGTCTTGTTAAGTTACTGCTTTACTTGTTTAAGTATAAACTTTGTAGATTATTGTCAATGTCGCTATATGTGTGTAGTGTGCCTTGTATGTGTATGGTAAATTTTGATTTGTGTTATTTATACCTTTTATGTGTTCACTGTTTTTATGGTAAAGTTTATCTCTGTTTGTCCTGTGTAAAAGATTAGGCAGTTATGATTTTGTTTGCCCAAGCTCTTTTTGAAAGCTTACCTATGATTTTATACACAGGTTCTCTGTTTTGTTTGTTTTGTAGTGATTTACGTTGTGTAGGTGTTTCTTAAAGTACTTCTGAAGATGATTACCATGTAATCGAAATGTAAATAAAGTAATTGTAATAAAGATTGTTGTATTGTGGTTAGTGGGTTTTATTTATTTAGTTAAAAAATTAGTCCACAGTGCTCAACAAATTTATTAATAGGTGTTTCTTGGTTGTGTTACGGATTTTAAAGGGAACTGTGTTGGGTATATTTTGGAAGTAAAAAGCTGTTTCATTGAAATGAGTTATCATGATATGTTGAGGTGATGTATTATTATTATAATATTTATTTTGTATTCTTTGTGGGTTGTTTTTGAATAATGTGTTGTCGATCAGGGTATGTTTGTAACAGTTTTTTGTTCAATGTATTTTATTTTGTTAAGTTTGTTTTTCTTGTGCTTGCTTTTCAATCGGTGTATTATGTTACACCTGCTTATAGTAGAACTTACTTTTAACTAAAGCACTTACACATTTAAAGCACCCATAGCAGTCAACTACTGCAAGAAAGGGATCTTTTTGGTTTTGTGTCAGCAATTATAAAAGATGTTCTGTAGTTGGAAAATAAAGTTAAATTTATTTTCGAATGAAAGGAAACATTAAACATGACTAGACAAGATTGCTACAACAGTTTATAATAGTTGGACTTTATTTTGGGCCAATAAGATAACAAAATCGATTGATAAGTCCCGAGCGGTTATTCCAACGCTTAGGATCTGCTAGTGTGTGGTGTTGTGTCTTTCCTGTTATTGTTGTTGAGTTATATTCCATATAAACTTTATAAAGTTGTTGAAAAGTGTAAAAAATAAAGAAGATGCTGTTGAATTTTTTGAAAAAAAAGAAATGTTACATAATTCGTGTAAATGTGCGGCTGAACATGAGATGAAATTATATCTGGAAAACCGACAAAGTTGAATTTGTTCGAAAACACAGTGTCATATTTACAAACAATTAGGTCAAGATACCTATCTCATGGGCTCATAGGTACCTTTTTGTAAAATATTGTTTTTTATTTATTGTTGGTCACAAGAATTAACATCAATACAATTTTGTGAAAAAGAGCTGGAGATAAATCTTGAAAGTATGGTTGACTGGAATAACTATATGCATGAAGTGACTGCTAATCATTTATTAAATAGCTCTATGGTAATTGGTGGACCTGGACTACCAGTAGAAATGAATTAGAGTTTGTTTTCTTGTAGGAAAAATTATGTTGTTCGGGTTTTGTTGAAATAAGGGGAAGGGGGGATTTTTATAGGGAGGCTAAAGAGTATTTTTTTATTGCCGTTGAAAGTAGAACAGCTGCCCAATTAACCCCCATTATAAAATACTTTGTTCGTCCTGGCACAAGCATTTATTTCAGAGAAGCGGAAAGCTTACAAGCTATTATTAGCATTTTACAGTTACTGATGAATATAATTTTGTTGATCCTGAAACAGGGGAACATATGCACAGTTGAAAGTAATTAGCAACTAGCAAAACACTGTAACAAAGTTCAGTGCAGCACAGACTGTTCAATGCTTGATTCATATTTGTATGAATTTTTATGGTGTCACAGAAAAGACTTATTTAATCAAATTTTGGAAGATATTGTTGCCTACTGGGCTCCAGAATAACAGTAACAAGTTTTAATTTTATTATTTTTCTGTAGTTTAAAATTTACTTTTCTGACATAAAACCGAAAAGGACCCAAGGAAATTAACTGCCAGTTTCAAAGGAACAATAGAATAAAACTTGATCATAAATAGAAATAAATGAGTATGTCCACTTTTAAAACATGGTTTATAAATTAACAATAACATATGCTATAATTTTGAGTAATTTGAATTATACGATTATTTACACCAACTCCACAGAACTAGAACCGTATTTGATCATTATATTTATTATGTCTCTCTCTCTTTCTCTCTCTCTCTCTCTCTCTCTCTCTCTCTATATATATATATATATATATATATATATATATATATATATATATATGCTGATACGTATTCCTTCACGAATGGAAAAATATGATGAATAGTTACTATCTGTAGTACAGCCGTTCATAAATTCGCAGTTCCATTTACTGCGAATTTATGGACTGCATAATGAACGGATGTACTTCAGATAGTAACTATTCATCATATATATATATATATATATATATATATATATATATATAGTGATATTTCCGATTCACTGACTTCATAAAATTATTATTGTTAATTGTACATAACTATTCCAGAGTGATTTGACAACGGTGAAGTGACCGAAAGGTGCCTCATTACATAAGGTAAAAATTAATTGCACTTAGTGGTGGAATAATTGTGTAGAATTAACAATAATAACTTTATTGTTAACTTAACTTATTAATAACTTTATTAATAAATAAATATATATATATATATATATTGGATAACGTTAAATATCAAGAATATATATATAATGAATTTTTTAATACTTCATAGAAACAGGTAAGGAGATAAAACAAATAGTTTGATGGATTCTTGATCATTGTAGTGTCACAAGGAATGGACAGTTACATCAAGTAAGAAGTATTTAAAGCACCTGAAGTAAAAGTCATTACTCTTTCAGATAAGCAGAAAAATAGGTTCAGGAGTTAAAAAGTTAAAACAACAATGGATTGAATAGTGAAATAACTATATGGAATTCAGATAGAACTCACTCATTGAAATTAAATGTAAGGACTATGATAATGCTGCAGACACAGGTAACAGGTTCTGTATTTATGTAAAACTTCTATTAAACATCTGCCATCTTTCTGCTGGTCTGACCTTCATTCCAAGTTCAAGGACGTACTGTTACTATAAGAGTGGAAAACTTATAGTAGTCTTTAATAAATCATTAAAAATAATGTTTTCGAATAAAATATAAGTCTTTTTATTTTATATTGTTAATGAAAAACATTTAAAGACTATTCTACATATTTGCATGGTTGTTGTTCATTTTGTTTCTTTGTAAAAAAAATATATTTCTTAAAATTACAAATAATAATTTATATAAAATATTATTAACCAAAATGTTAGACAAAAAGTAAATTAGTAAAGAAAAATTAAAAAATGAAGATAAAAATAACAAGTTTGAAACATTTGTAAATAAATATACTCACAGAAAGAGTAATGATCTTGTCAAATAACATCACAGCAGGCATGTGAAAGTCAAATACGAAATACTGAAATAGAGATAAAAGCACTTTATTGTATTTAATTTCAGCTGTTACTGAGCTAAACCTACTGATATAATAACATTTTCAGTATCAAATCTTTCAACTGATATAAAAAAAAACATTCATGTTATGTATATAATGTTCCTGCTATTTGATAACGCTGCGTTGAATTGGACTTGGACAACTAATATTATTTATTTTTAATTTTAAAAAAAATGGTGGATTTTTACTTTCAAGGAAAGGAAAATGGGAAAGAAAATTTAAAAAACAATACAATAGACTTTGATTAGTGAGAAAAAGTAAAATGAATCCAAAATGAACTGTTGTAGAGATTTAACAGCTAGTAGAACAATTTTGCTTTAAATAAGAGAAGGATTTCATTCATTTAGAAAGCACCAGATGAAAGAAAATTACCATCTCATATCCGTAAACCAGATCCCCATTCATGAATAAACATCCCCCAAAATAAATGTTGCATATTTGAAGCGTCTTGTTTATTAGTTCCGGTATGGTATGTTAGAAGTGAAGGACATATCAAAATTTCTAAGGTTGTACCACAACTTGTTAAGAAATTCCCACTTAACAATGGAGTGTTCCAACAATTTACCACCAAGCCATACTTGAAAATGAAATAGTTTTTCTAAAAAAAAATTACATTAAAGTGATGTCATGTCCAGGTATAAGTCGCAAGACTCTTGGCTAGCGGATGGGCCTACTGACAGTGGTGTGGGAGATCATAGACTCAGTGTTTAGAGAACCTAGCTGCTATGTGTATAGCTCTACCACAATTACTGTCTTGTTCACCACTGTGGCTAGATGTGAGAGAGGGGTAAACAGTTATCTGACCTTTCCCCTCTGCTAGAAGGCAAACTCCTCCCCTGCCTATCACAAGTCTCTGTATCTTGTGAGTTATAATTATGCAGACTTAAACCCAATTAAAAATCTTTGGGTAATAGGAAAAATCTGAATAAAATATGGATTGTACTACAAAACATTTCTTTATTATAGGAATATTAGTATGGTTTTGACACAAAAATATTTAAAAAATCTCTACTATACTAATTGAATCCATGCCAAATTGTGTATATCAAGTTATAAAGAATAAAGAAGAACATTTCTATATTAGTGATTTATTAGTTTACTAAATATTCATAAATTATACATATACTTGCCTTATTTTCTAATAAATAATTTACTTTTTATTAAATAACATACCAAAATTTAGGCTCAATTAAATATCTGTAAGTAATAGCAAAAATCTGAATAAAAAATGGATTGTTCTACAAAACATATATTTATTGTAGCAATATTAGTATGGTTTTGAGACAAAAATATTTAAAAATTGTGTACAACACTATTTGAATCTATGTCAAATTGTGTATATGAAATTCTAAAGAATAAAGAAGGGCACTAAGTTAGATACTAATTTAGTTACTAAATATTCATAAATTGTACATGTACTATTTTTTTATAAATAACTTTACTTTTTAATTAATTACATCTCTGTTGAAACTAATTTTCAGGCTAATATATTTGTATTTAATTTACCTCATTGTAATACGGACAATTGGTACTCTCTTTAACACTGGTATATTTCTTTGTATCCCCAACTTGCACACAGACTACAGGGTCCATGTTTAGACCTGCAAGTTGTCTCGCTTCAATGATTGTCACACAGACCTGAAAGTCTTGAGCTTTAAGTGCACTATGCAGAATATTCCATTCTGTTTGAGGTTTCGTACTTCTGCAACACAATGGAAACAATGCAGTTTACATGTCTATTTGTAAATTACTTTTTACATACCTGTGGTATTTGTTTGTCTAGATAATCAACAAATGTTCTATTTAGTAACATATAAATTACGAAAATCTGCTTCATAGCGAGCTGGTTGTTGATCACTTATTACAATATAAAATTACTTTCGACCGGAGTATATTAATAAGTTGCTAAAATTATTAACTTATACTTGGAGGTAATGTTTTCATCTAACAACTTCTTCAGCCTCATGTTTCTGCCATTAGGATCGCTGCAGTTGTGTTTCCCAGTGCCAATTCTTGAAGGTTAGAAGCAATGTGATAGGAAAGTATGAGTAATCTGTATCGTGTTTGTTCATTTAGAATGTTATTTTTATGTGTGTTGCTGTGTTTGTATATTTTGTATTGTTCTAATGTGGTTGTAGCCATTGTTGAGTGTATTAATTTTATATTGGAATCAAAATTAATAATAATATCGTGGCCTTAATTACCATGATATAAATTACCTTTTGGAACCAAGTGAAGAATCAGGATGTAGAGAGGTCGTAGACTCATTGTCTGATGAGAAGGACGAGGCACTAGAAGGTCGAGGTACATAAGATTCTATTGCTTTTTCTGTTCCTGGCTTATCTGAATCTTTTAACAAAGGTGTGTTTTCTTTTGGAGGCCTCTGTTTTCCAAGTCGCATTAAATTTTTTACACTGCATTTTAGGTTTGCACCTCTGGAAGAATGAAACAATTATTGCCCAAAAATGAAGTATATAACTAAACACTTACTGCATGCGGTAAATTTTTCATGAGACGTAATGATATTATTTCCCAATGATATTATAACTTATATATGTTTTAGTTGTAATAAAAGGTGGAACAATAAATATTAAGGTCAAGAAATAATAAATAATAAAGTAAATAAAAGGGGGCTGTAGATATTAAGATCGATACTGTAGTAGAGACCACAACAGTTTAAATACAAATTATTTTACAATTAGAGACACTTGAGTACAAAAAACCCTTTACATAAACTTCACTAGCCACAGTTGATAGTTTGATTATCAAAAGGTTGCAACTGAACTGATGTTGTGATCGTGCTAATTAGGGTAGTGAAATATAGGTAAAGGTTTTGCAAATGTTTCATTTTGTAGTTAAAGGGCTGCGATTATTAAATTATTATGGTTGGTATCTCTGAGGATGGCTGCACTGTAAAAAAGTAGTAAACTAAACATATTTCGTAGTCAGAAGTATTGTTACGAATAAAATACTTAAAGTTCGCATAACTCTATAAAGCTTTTTCCAGTGACTTATTTGTATAAAAAGACATACGTTTTTTGACCTTTAAACCTATAAATTGTTGTTTTATAACTAAGTGAAAACTATAGCAAATTACTGTGATGACAGGTTTTGAAACCATCGTTTCATTGACAAAGCCTAACTGGAATGTGGAGGTAAATTTGTTGAAATAAATTGATTTTGGTTTGAGCTTCAATCGTTAGCCCAACAATGATTTAGACCAAAATGTCTCTTGGAATTTCTTGGGGAAATTCCCTGAAAACAAAGGTAAATTTGACCTAATTTTGAAAATGTCTAGTGACTCAGTATGATAAAGATGATCGATCCAGTGACTTTAACGAATCGAGGATTTTATTGAGAGCGCTAGGCTTGGTTCAGTGACTTTTACTGGTGACTTAAGGGATATTGAGACATCTCTGTATCTGCCAATAACAGGCAGGCATACCACACTGGTGAAATTATTCCACACCTTGCTTTTTATCTTTTTTGGAAGATTCATTTTATTTAAAAATAAACTCCTATGAAATTAAGAACAAAGTACTAAGTGCGAAATTCCATCTACTATATACATCACTGTCACTGTCCTGTAACCTGACACAAATCGCCTACTCACACAGGAGGTAAATGAGTAGACAGCCACAATCAACCAATGACAACCATAGTAAAATACCAGTAACTTTTCCGTCAGCAACGGTGACATTTTTCTCAATCATAACAGAGACAACCCCCCTCTCCCCTTCAGTCAATGACACTGCATGATGATTGGTGCCGTTGGCCGAGCAGAGCCAGTGACAGCGACAAATCAACCAATGACAGCTGCGGTAAAATATCAGTAATGTTTCATCCAGCGACTATGACTTTTGCTCAATCACTACAGAGACAACGTTCGATCGATCAGTTGTCACTGGACCTAGACCTTTTCATATTTTGTCACTGCAGCGACAAATGAATATCATTGACAAGTCACCTAATAAAATGGTATGTTCACTTCCGCTGACAGTGAACACCATAATTAAAAGTTTTTAAGTATTTGAAAAAAGATTCCAGTATGTAGGAAAGAAATGAAAAATATTTTTACACAAGGAGTGAACTAAATGAAGAAGATTATTAAGCCAATAATTTAATTCTCAAACTAAATCCAGAAATTTACTCAAATTTAAACAGTTTTATGATAGACTTTGTATAACAGTAATTTATTCACAATTCTAAATAAGATGAATCCTGCTTTTGATGAAGTTGTTTAGCTTTGTAATGATTTTCCAAAAAAAATGTAGCAATAAAATACTTATATTTCTAATCACACAAAATTTTTTTATAAGTTTGATAACAAAAAGTTATTTGCTTATATTATAGAAATATAATATTCAGTGTGTAATGTGAAACGTTAAGTACTAATCTAATCTAGTTAGATACTAATCTAGTTGTTAGCTATATACAAATGTGAGAAACAATTTTATAAATTGTATTTATAAATTTTGTTCTATTTATTGCTTTAACCTCAATCAAAATAATAAATATTATTTTGTTATTTTTCATGTTGTTCTACTTTTCAATTTAGAAGTGTAAAGTAATATTTGGATATCTATTCAAATAATTAAATCTGTATGAGTATTTTCTTGATTAAACAAGATAAATATAAAAAATAGTACATTAAATTAGCTAAAAATATGAAGTTAATGTATTTTTTCTGTGCACTTTTTTTTCTCATAATTTACCTAGTAATATACCTTTTCCTTTCAAAAGCTGGAGATTTTTCAGGAGCTGATAGAGACCCTCCTCTCTGGAGAGTTGGTCTTGTGGATCTGGTTGCTGTTGTCGGATTTGACTGCAAACTGCCACGCCGCCCAACCATTCTCTCTAAATTTGCAATATTTTGTTCTATATCTATTAGCATCTGTTGATCCATATCCACTTGTTGCTCTGACCATGAAGGTGCAGTAGATGCCCCATCAGGAGTGCAATATGTTACCTCCATTTCAATGGTAGCCTTTGAAGGAAATATTATTAATTTTTCTTACAATTGTGTTGATTTTTAAAATTTCAAAATTGTTATTGTAATTAATTATAACAGATTAAAAACAATTTTGATTGGCAATAGTAATATTTTTGTACTATATATTGATATCAATAAATATCGTGACATAATTTATTTACAAAACATCTACCCACAGACCTAAACCCTCTCCCCAGACACTAAATTATACAGCAATCTGATGATTTTATTTGGTTTTAAAACCAAACCAAATGTTTTTATTTCAAACTGTGACGGTATAAAGTAAAAAACATTTCTTGTTTGTATCTACAATTATAATATTTTTAGAATATTTTTATATTTTACACAGAACGATTCTATACCAAGAGAAAATGTCACCTGTTGTAGAAATATCAGTAGCAACTATATGATCATCTATCAGTTTTGAAATAGATTGTGATTTTTCTGGCTAGGTTTTCTTTAGTTAATGTCTAATTATTAAATACATTAAATACCATAACTATATGAAGCAACTGTGGCGTAATGTTTTGTAGAGTTGTATTTTTTAAATACCTCTGAAGATGATTGCTGGGCAATCGAAATGTACATAAGGTTTAAATAAAATTTTATTTGTGGTTTAGAGGTTTTATTTAAAAATAAACATTAAATACCAGTTTAGTTTGATGGTAAGTGATTATTTTTCTTTAGGGCTTTGTACTGTCATTTTTTGCTATCATCTGTTCACTCTTTACAGATTTTAAAAATTATATCTCATGAGGAACTGAAATACGTATGTATCTCTATTACAAAGAACATGTTACTGTAGCATCACTCATTTTCTATCTAGATATATGCCTTAAGATTTTGTACTTAACTACCTCATTCTGAATTTGTTTTTAAAGCTTTTTAAATTATTGGATTACCTAACATTTGGAAGATAAATAACAAAAAAATAGTGAGTTACTTATTAAAAACTACTCAAGTGTAGTTTAAACCTTCAAAGTAAAAATAAATGAATTAAAATTTAATATTTATTACTTTAATTTTTAAATTATAAACAAGACTAATTAAAAAATTGTGACATTCACCAGTCCCTTCAAATTTAATATGTTAATTTTTCAGTTTTCGACCATATAAAATGGATTATTATAAAAACTGAATACAGTAGAACTCCAAATATGTGACAATTGAAAATGGACTACTTTTGGATGGAAAAACTTTGAATGGTTGGAATCTTCTAAGAAGGGTCTATTTTAATTAATCACTGTATATTTGTTTAAAATGGAAAAAATCTATATTTATAAAGAAAAATAGCTTTTAACTCTGGAGAGTTTGTAACATCAGCCGGGGCACTGAGTCTGACAGACCCATTTAAGTTTTTAGTATTTTCAGGAATACAAATAAAGGCTAGATTTTTTAAAAATTGATATACTTGTAAATTAGGTTCTATCAAATGGTTTTTAAGGGGTGTAATAATAATAGGTTTCAAGATATTTATTAATTATTTATTACAATTTAACCAACTTGTAGAAAACTATATATAAGAAAAATAAAATTTTGTGCTACGGGTGGTAAAACAATAACTATAAATTAAAAAATTATCATATACTTATAGAAAACAACTTGTTTAGACTTTGTTATTACAAATTGCCTATTGTCTAGTGTCCAGCCAGTCCGGACATACATACTGTGAATGGCCTAATTCTATACTTGGCTTTGCTGTCCTTTTTACAAAAAAAAAACACTTTTTCCTGGTACCTAGAGGGAATTCTTTCAGCCTGTTCTGCAGTTTTTGAAGTGCTAGCGACCTCTTGCCTTCTTAGGCGGATCTCAGGATTGATGTTAAACAGCAAAGATCTGCATTGGAGTTCTTCAGATGTTAATCTCAATGCCAGTTCTTTCAAATACCCGTTTCTACTTGCAGTTGCTGTTGGATTGTTTTCAATGTAAATTATTTGGAAGTTAATGCCTGCCACATTCAATATAGAGTAGAATATAACCATTGGCTACCTCCTTCTGCTTCTAGCCACGCTGTATGTAGCACACAGCTTATCCAGAGTATCAACTCCACCTCTGGTAGAATTATAAAAAGTGATTATTTCTGGCTTCATGGCATCACCAGTACTCAATACGATCCTCCTCATCATCATCCAGGCTGTCATCAAGCTCAGAATAAAAACTTTCATTTTTAAGGGGTTAATGTAGTCTATTTAAAGATCAATAACCATTGTTCAAAGAGTTTATAAAAAACTCTTCGATATAGCCGATAATATTAACACATTATTCGAAAAAATCATGCATAAATACTAGGAATAAACATTTTTTATTTAATTTAAACCACAAAATTCAGTAACAGAAGCCGGAGCGACAAGTCTGTCAGAACCGAATCACATTAGCACAATTCGGGGTATCAAGTCTGTCAGAACCGAATCACAGTAGCACAATTCGGGGTATCAAGTCTGTCAGAACCGAATCACAGTAACACAATTCGGGGTATCAAGTCTGTCAGACCCAAATTGTAAATAAACGCTGAAGTGAAATCGACAGTACTTGGACTTTGACTGGGATGCAAAAGAAGACAGCTAGACAAAGCGTTTGGTTTCTGGAGCATTCCTATAAACCGTGGCAACAAAATTTCCTTTCTCCGGGTCTGTAACACTTGGCACCCTGGCTCCAGGGTTAATTAAATGAAAAGACCACACTTATACATATTATGTGTAAGTAGGCCTATGCACCATACTGTAAATGAAAGTCATTGCTTGCTGAGCATCTCAGTCAAAGTAAAATTGTTTGACTGTTTTTATTAGATTTAAAGCAGACAAGTCAACAAGTCATGTATTAGCTGGGCAGAAAGAGGTTGTAGTTGGTTACACAGGTTGATCCTAGATCCACTTTAACGCAGTTTTAAGGCCCAGCAAATAATTCACTACTTTATGCTATCGTTTCTGTTTCAACTTCAACATCAAGTTCATGTTCTTTCTCACACCTTCTTTTCTCTTACTTTTAATAAGTCCCTCATAATTTAGATTTTTAATCTCTGGGTCTGTCCACACTCCAATATCTTCAGCAGTAATTTCTGAATATCCAGGAATGTGCAAAGAAAATTTCTAAATTCCTGAAGTGATGTCATTCTCATTTTCTGTTTCTCTTTTTTCCTGAGCTTTTTTTTACCTCTTTTCCCTTCTTTTCTTCAGTTCTGCTTTTCAACTTGTTTCACAAACGTCTTAATCTGACTGCCTTAACTAAGCTCCATGCTTCCACCACCACGTAAGCACAATCTTTTAATTTTATTTTTATGTTTATATTAATTAAAACAACCTCCCACCACAAATTCAACAAATTTTATTTTAACCTAGGTTAAAACCTAGGTTTAACCAAGGTTAAAATAAAATTTGTTGAATTTGTGGTGGGAAAGGTTAAAATAAAATTTGTTGAGTTTGTGGCGAGAGGTTAAAATAAAATTTGTTGAATTTGTGGTGAGAGGCTGTTTTAATTAATATAAACATTTATGCCACAGTTGCTTTAAGTTGTTATTTTTATGTGTTTAGCGAATACACCTCAGCATCCAAATAATGTTCACCTTGTAAACATACCAGCTTTGCAGAGGAAAGGATAATAGAGAACATAGAGAGAATCGTTATTACAATCGCAGTATGTTTCCAATTCGTAATAAAAATTTCCAAATTTTTAAAAAAAATCTGAAATCAAAATAATCAGCAAGTTGGATAGTCACAGTTCAGGTAATTTGATTTCTACTGTATTTCATAGTGTAGAAAATGCTTTGTAAAATATTTCTTTAAAGCTATGTAATGCTCTAAAATGATTAAATGAAAGTACTCCTGATAAACTTTGTTTGGACTATTATGGTTTTATTTGTATATTTCTATTTTAAACTAAAAAGTGGCTCGAATATATAACTTTACATGCAGTTAAAATAATAATTCTATTACTGCAAGTTTATGTTTAAATATTAAAAGTCAATTAATTATAAACTATGTAATCTACATACTGGAATAGGTTTGTTGTTGGGGTCAACCAGACTGTCACATATATTGACGCGACCATCTTGAACTAACTTCTGTAGAACCAAAGTGTAAAATCCCAGTGGCTTGTCACTAAGATAACGACTGTGAATAAGTAGTTGGACATTAAGTACTTCATGGCTTTCTATCGGTCGAGCTACTGGCCATTCGAATCTCTAGAACACAATGAAATGTTTTATTCAATTATATCTAACTAAGATTTTAAGCATATTTTTTCTTAGCTCATCTACTTCTATTTTTAAAAATACGGAGATATATTTAATCTTGTTTGTTTTATAAAACTGATATAATTTTGTTCATTTGAAATGAATACCTTATTAGTGAAATATTTTACTACAGTTCTATTCCATCATTCAACCAAAGTTTTCATGAATTTTATAGATTCATATTTTTCTGCCTTTTAAGGAGTTGTTACAACTAGGTTACTAGTTGACATGTTTTGATATTCTGGTGGTTATACCAGTTCTGCAAAATAAACTTCAGTTCCATTTACAGTTTTGTTCACAATATGTGGCCTGTAAAGGTTACCTGTACTACTATTTAGACTCATAATGTTTCATGTAAAGTGAAAACACTGTTCAATTAAACATCATTATAGTTAAAGTCATATTATATCCTCTAATTAAAGTTATTTGCAACTTGAAGTTTTTTTGTAATGAAACAATTTTTTGTAATGAACAACATATAATGATTTTAAATTTATATCAATAGATTATATTTTGAGAATAATTTGTAATAAGTTGTAATCATTTGTGGTAAATATAGGGTGATTCATATAAGGATCATGGTTTTCATTTTATATTTATTTTAGGAAGAAAAATACTAGTAAATAAAGTGTTTATGTATAAAAATAATAGTTATAAAGAATTGATGACATCAACAAAGCAATGCTTTCTTGTGACACCATTGAATGACATTGCCATCATTGTCAGTAGAAGAATGCCATCAGTAGTACAGAATCTTCTTTTGAATACTCTAGTATTGCCTGTCCTGTTTTTCAACTACATTCTCAACACAAGTAGTTTTTGATAAAACCACTATTACAGCTAAAGTCCCAACGTGTTCAATGAAAATAAAATAAAACTTAAACGTAGCCTATTTAAAAAAATTCTTACTGAACATTGAAAAATGTATAATTTTTGTTTTGATCACTGTTACATCTTTGTAGTGCTTTTTCTAAATTTAATGAGTTTGAAATTAAAATTTGAAATATATGTCTGTTTAATGTGGTTTTAGGGTTTAGTTGTCAAATGTTTTGTTTGCCTATTATCATAGTATTTGTAGAACTTTAGGTGTAATATTGCTTCAAAGCTAAAAGTTAAAAGTAGTTTTTGATTAGATTTTATAATATTTCTTTCTGTATACCCAAACGAAAATTATTTTATTAAATAATAGTTTAACTAGTAATATAATAGTTTTGGCAAATTATATTGTGCTTTCATACGAGAACTTACATTTGCAAATAATATTTTATAGCAATAATTTTTTTTTCTCGCAAAAAAACAATTTATATTTCATTTGCCAATCTTAGATAGTGACTAATTTAAAAGTTTTTAATAAAACAAATAAATAAAATATTACAAAAACAACAAATAAATATTGAATGACAAACAACAAGAAACAATAAATAAAAACATAATAATAAACATATAAAAATACATATATTAGGATGGATATAAAAACACCAGTAACAATGCCACAACAAATATATAGCAATAAAAGTGAAAGGTTTACAAATATATATTGAATTTACCTTGTAAAACCCTTGAATTTTGTAGTCCATTACATTTAGTGAAACTTATTAATCACTTAAACAGTAGTTTATGACTTCCGAACTAAAATTTTGTAAATTCTTTAAAAAACTTACTGAGATAGAACGTTTTTGATCGCTATGTGCCAATTTTCATCAGTGTCTACTGCTTGGAGATGTTGGGTCAAGCAGTAACGGTTTTAAAGGTAGGTTTTCGATACTATCAAAGAGTATGTGTGATTTGTATTGTGTTTGTTTATTTAATATGTTTGTACATTGTGTTTTTGTGTGTCTGTAAATTTCATATTGTTTTAGTGTGTTGAGATGTGGTCCATTTTTGTTGATTTGTAGGATTTCTAGGTTATGGTAAATGCCTGTGTATTTGTGTCCTGTTTTTTTTATGTGATTGTAAAATGTTGAGTTGGTGTTCTGTTTGTGTTCCTCGACTCTTTGTTTAAAGCTGTGACCTGTTTGTCCAATGTAGAATTTGATACATTCGTCGCAGTTCAGTTTGTATACGCCTGGTGCTTGTAGTTTATCTTTGTCGTTGGTGTTGTGTTGTATTTTGTATTGTAACTTGTTATTAGTTTTGTATGCTATTTTGTATCCTATTTTTCGAAATTTGCGGGCTATTTTGTTTGTTGTTTTGTTTATGTATGGTAATGTGATGTATTTGTTTTCCCTGTCTGTAGTGTTTTTTTATATTTTGTACCATAGTATGTCTATTATTGTGGTGTTGAATCGATTTGTGTATGCTAAATATTTAATTGTGTCTCGTTCTTTGTTTATGTTTTCTGTGGTCATTGGGACTTCTTTGTGGTCATTGGGGTTCTTGTAGAACCAATAGTATAGAAAGTAATATTAAAATAATGATGTTTTATAAATAAACAAGGTTAACGTAAGTAACATAGATATTAGTATGAAATATAATTTTTAATACAATATAGAAATCAGTTTGATAGGCTTTGGTGGATAGCTTTAAATTGGTTTTCAATTGGGAAATAATTGAATTATTCTATCAATGGCCCTTTAGATATAACGAGGTAAACGAGTACTTCAACAATCAGGCCCTAATTAAGTCAATCCAAAACCTCTCATCCCTTTGAAGCTTTTCACTACATGATAAACAAACTGAATGATTCAACAGCTTCTTTTCAAGTTTTGATTTAAAAAATGATAATTTTAATACTCATACACGTGTCACAGAATATCTGATATCAAAAATCACGTAAACAGAATATAAAAAGAACAACATATATTGATTTAAAATTTAAATCAATAGATTATATTTCAAGAATAATTTGTAATAAATTGTAATCATTTGTAGTAAATATAGGGTGATCATATAAGGCTCATAGTTTTCATTTTATATTTATTTTAGGAAGATAAATACTAGTAAGGTGTTATAGTGTTTTACATGTACAGAATATTTGGGTGATTATTTGGTCACAAAATGTTGTGTAAAATTGTCTTCCGTCCACCTCTAGGGACAGCTGGAATTGTCGTTCCAGGTGTTTGGCAGGTTGCATTGTCAATGTTGTTGTTTTCGTGTGTAATATTGTCCATCAGATCGTCTGAATTCTGAAGGCATGTAGCATAGACTCCCTTTCCTTTAGATAAAGCATAGAAGAAGAAGCCTGGTGTGGCAAGTCCGGTGATCTTGACGGCCACAAATTCATGGAAATTATGCGGCTTCAAAGTAACTTTGGAGCCATACCATGGACTTGTATGACATATGCCAGGTGGCAATATCTTGTTAAAGTACTGTGACACAGCTCAATTTGATCCAATTGCTCAATGAATTCACTGAAAATGCGTCAGTACTTTTCGATATTTACTGTACCATACAGCTCCGGGGTGACATAGAGCATCATTTGTTGACAAATCCATAAAGCTTCAGCACGACATGCAGCACCATCTGTTGGTAAATTCACGATATGGAATCAAAACTCCAAGACCTACTGCGTCATTTGACAAGCAAATGGAACCTCTTGGCGTATTCCTATTGAAATAATGGACTAATGAAAAATCATGAGTTTTATATGAATCACTATGTATTTTAACTAATAAAAAACAACTTCAATTCATGTTCTGTTTGAAATTTTCTGCTTTTAAAATAAAAATAAATTATTAATGTTTGTATCTTGACTGTATTATGTTGGGTTATAAAATTTTGATAAAGATTGCACCAATATTAAACTATTAACATTATAACTATGAACTACCATTAATATATTTTGCATCAAAATCTTGTTGGTGTTCGTGACAAGTTGGTTGTTAATTCTTATTACACTTTTGCTATTACTTGCGACCAGACTTTTTGTTAACTAATAGTTGTTAAATTGTAAATTCCAGGACTTGTTTTTGTCTTGGAAAACGTTTCCTCCGAGTGTAAGTTAACAATTTAACAACTTTTAGTTAACAAAAAATCTGGTTGCAAGTAATAACAAAAGTGTAATAAGAATATATTTTGCATTTATTAATAAATCAGTCAAAAGATATTACATAAATAAAATACCTAAAATATCTAATAGACTACAAGTTTTTGAGAGATAACTTATTGCTGTTTCAGCTAATTTCATATTTCAATGAAGGGTTCACACACATAAATTGTCTCCCACTTCAGTAAATTTATAGAGAAGAAAACAAATGGAGTGAGTGCAGAAGTAATTGTTTGCCATGTCAGTGACAGTAATTTATCAAGTGCAATAATGAGCTTCTTTGTCTCGTAATTTATTTGCTTGATTGGTATTTATTAGTGTCTTACGAACAACATTCATCATTAGGACACAAATAAGAGCTTTTGCAAAAGTAAAAACAATTTTCCAAAGATAACAGAGGTATTGTATAGTATTTAGCTGTAGAAAGGAGAGGAGTAAATTGAAAGATTTATACTTATAACAAAATAAGTAAAATTTCTGACGTGCATTGTTAATTTTATAATTTCCTAGATTTGTTGTGCATGACTATTGGCAACACTGTAAATAATACCTTTCCATATATATATATATAATGGAATTAAATTATTGAAAAATTTACTATGACATCGTTTTTTATTATAATATGCTATGTCTATCAGTGTATCAAACATTTTGTACTGTCTTATGAATATATTCAATGGGAGTAGGTCTTATGGCTCTTTTTTAATTTAAGCCTGTTTTATTAGTCAACATTAAATACATTTACTTAAAAATCACTTTCAAAAATGACGCTCATGTTGAAAAAACAAAATTTTCTTTTACAAATAAATTATTGCTGTAACAAAATTACATTTTTGCGATATTGTATGTTATTCATCAACTTCAACATTATTTTTTTACTGATATTTTTAAATAGAAAAAAATTGTACGCAAATATATTTTAACATTAAATTTCTATAAATCACTAAGGTATTTCTTAAATTTATAAATAGAGTTTGATCTCTAGAGTAGACATTTTGTAGGTATGTCTTTTTATAAAACCATATAATGATGTTATCAAATAATTTCTTTTACTTGTGTGAGTTAAGAGTCAGTAGTTTGATGAAACAAAATTTAAGTCATTTAATTTCCTTTGGAATCAAAGTTAAAAGAGATTACCTAGAAAGAAGCTTGTTATGGTTCTGTAATAAAGTAGTAAGGCACAAAAATAACCTTTATAGTAGTTATGGGAAGGGACTGAATAGTGCAAAATACCTATTTTAATAGGATATTTTGAATAGTTCATAGATCATGTTTATACCTGTGCTTAGAATGTTTTTTTTTACAGCTGGGAAAGTAATATCTGCATAGTTTTTTTTAATGAATAATCGTAAAATTTATTTAGATGAAAGTTTAATTGTTGTTGTTTGGGTTAGTTTTTTTTTGCAGTGAATGTACAGTAGGGTCTCCAAATTCCGAGTCCCGATATTTTGAGCTTCCGTTAAATTTGGGCCTATTTCTATTTGTGCGTATTTTACCACTTTGAAAGAAAATGATGAGTCAGGCGTCCAAGAAATGTTTATAGCCATGCTTTATGCAAAGAAAATGAGTCCGGCTTCCAAGAAATGCTCATACGAAGTGCTATAAACTTATTTAGAGCATTTTTATTTATCTATATTAAAGTTGCTGTTGTATTACTTAATTATAGCTTTTTAAATTTTGTAGTCCATTACGCTCGGTGAATTTCAATTAATCACTTTAACATTAGCTTATGATTATCCGAACTTTAAATGCTGTAAATTTGTAAAAACTTACTGAGACAGAACGTTTTCGATCGCTATGTGGCGATCTTCATCCGTGTTTTCTGTTTGGAGATGTTGGGTTAAGCGCAGGTTAAATCAAAAAGATTTTTTTATACTATCGAAAACCTGCCTTTAAAGCCGTCACCGCTTAACCCAAAATCTCCAAGCAGAGGACACTGATGAAGATCGCCACATAGCAACCGAAAACGTTCTGTCTCAGTAAGTTTTTACAAAATTTAAAGTTCGGATAGTCATAAATTAATGTGAAAGTGATTAATTATAGCTGTCTATATTATTATGGCTCATTAAAACGCCTATTTTTTTTAATGCACAGGAACGTATTTCTGTGTAATCCGAGTAGGTTTCGGTCCCATCTACCTAGAATTATTGAAACTCTACTGTACTACATACAATAGCCATTAACAAATTTTAGATCATACAAATTTGGACAGTGGTAGAAGTTTAAAACAGAAAATTTAAAAAACGTAATTATAGCAACTAAAACCTACCTGATCAACTAGGATAATATCCTCTCTGTCATCTAAGACCTGTGACACATGTGGAACACCTGAAAATTAAATAAAGTAATTAGGTAATTTTAGTAATAATTCCAGAATAAAAATTCCCTCAAGCATAATTTATATTTTTACAGCTGTATCTAGTGGGGTTATGACTACGTACAGGTATCATCAAAGGTATTTTTAATGTGTATATAATTTGATTTCCCAAGATTTTATGTAAGACAAGTTTTTTGAATTTTTTCTATTAGCTCACACTCTCTCTATATATCTTGCACAAATTTTCAATCGTTAATAACATACGTTTTTATTCATCCAATCAAGCTCAAATACATTTATTTTAATCTATAGTGGATGACAATTTATGTGATGCAGTTTTTACATATATTTATCCAATAATTAAATTATAAAATTTGTAGGGTAGAGCCAGATTCGAACTGAGAATCTTCTTGTTCGAAGTCTAGCGCGACTTGGCATTCGCCGACTTTCCAATACCTAGAAATATAAATTTCTCAAATATGTGTATGAATTTTTTCACCTTCTGGTTGTCTTCGAAACCTCCATTATACAACCTTAAACTTTTGCCTTGGTTACCACTCAATATCATAAAGAGTGCTCTAGGGTAAGTAAAATAGAAATTTTCTTTATTAACCTCAGTAGGAATTCACTTGAATTTTTTAAAATATTGTTTTAGTTTTATTGCCTCAAAATTATTTCCATATCACTGAGTAGGCCTACACATTTTACTGCTGCTGTATAATTAGCAAGTAATTTCTTAACCTTGTAAATAACCTTTGAAATATAGGAACAATAATTTAATACAAATTTTAAATAAATGAAATTAAAGTTAATGAGTTAAAACCAAATCATATATGTCATCCTACTGTAAAATAAAAAAATATTTTATTTAACTTAACAGTAACTACATTTTAGTTCCATTATGCAGTCTGAAAAAAATTATCAAAAATTTCAGGCCGTTTTTTTTTTTAAATTTAAAGTACACTTTTGTTATTAACTTGGCAAAAAACCACTACTTATTGGATATTTTTTAGCATGTAAGTAGTGCTTTTTTTGCCAAGTTAACACCAAAAGTGTAATTATAGAAAAACGTCAAGATGTACAACACAAACAATGCAAGTTTTAAATATAAAGTAGTTTTCTGATGAATTCAGGGAAGGTTCATTAAAATTGTAGGTTAAAGATTAAATTAAAATATTTCAATTAATTATATCACACTTGGTTGAGATTTCTACAGATATTTTACAGAAAGGTTACAGAAAGTTTATATTCTTACAGATTATATAATGTTAGAAAGTTATTTTCAAAATACACGTCTATAGAATTGACAATCTCAAAACTGAATTATAAAAATGTCGAAAATTTGTTTCTTTCTGAATTTATAGCAGTGGCAAAATGCCAAGGATCCTAAGTAAACATTTGCACAAGACAGCTTAGACACTGCTACCACAATTTCTTGTCTTCAGTATAAACTTCAACAATCACCTACAGAATCAGTTTAACGTGAGAATTCGAAATGGTGTATGAGGTTAGTTTTCTTGTTTAATTTATCAATAGTTTAGTGATTGTGGTTAATGGTTCTTGCAGATTATATGTGGCTAATTAACATTTAAAAACTTCATAAAGTAAGTAAACAGCTTAATTGATCCTTAATGAACTGTTTGTTTATTATTTCTGAAAGAGTTGAATCTAAGACTCTGAGCTAATCCTAGTTAGATCAACATCAACATGTAGCCATTTCAGTAATTATTACCTTGAAAACTAAAATAAAGTATTTGTACATAAATTTAAAAAACATATATTATGAATTGTAAAATATTTATAATTACTTGAATTTGTTAGACTCTAGTAATTAAGAAATGTAGTTTTTGACTACATGGATTTTTAACACTAGTAGGCCAAATAAATTTTTTGCCTTTAAAGTTATACTATAGGTGTTTAAATAGGTACAGAATAAAAACTTCCACAAAATATTATTTTTACATTATTCAGGGCGTTTATTTGGCTTTATTTGACTTAAACTTACTATTATTGTAAACAGCATCGACCTTGAGCTGCTAGCAATTATTCCGGCAAGATGTCTTTCGGCGCCCTTGTAAGTTTAAAATAGTTGAAATAGGTTTACCATTACTAAAAGTATATCCAACTGCAAACATTTTACTAAATAATTATTTTCAAACCTGGTTTTAAAAATTTTGATATTTAGCTGAAAAATTCAGTACACAAAAATAATAGATATAATTGTAGCTTTTATTATTACAGAAGCTATAAATAAAAAATGTTAAGTTTTCAAAACTCTGTATATAAAAATTATATTTGAGTTACACATTGTATTTTTGAAATCGCTTTTTTACCCTTTTCGTTGTGAAAAATATCGTTCGATTCTTCGATACATGTCTGCAAGCTCGTATTATTGCCATCTCTCGCACCACGGAAGGGCACTTTTACGTATCGAGAATAACTATTAAAAGAACAAGGTGAAGATAAACCACTCTTTTTCATATTTTGTAACTCTTCACTGCTTCGAATGTAACTAAAATCTCGCAATGTATTAGTTTTTCTCATTGGGTTATGACGCAAGTTTAACCAAAGGATAAATAGTCTCAAATGAAAAAATAAATTTTATTAGATCTCAAACAAATTTAAAAGTAAAAAAAATAGCCCAAAGTATACATTTTTACACACTATTCTTTTTAGTTTCTCTATAAAAACTAGTTTTGCCTTAGATAATAAAAAGATCAGACATTTTATTCGTATCTAGCCTCTATTGCATATACATTTTCACCTAGTTTATTTAGTTCTTACAAACATATTTTATAGACATTTCCTATAATTATAAAAACCCTTCAGCGTTCCTAAACAGTTGGTGCCTCCCCCAAATATTTACTTAATTGGGGAAATTGGTTAATTGGGTTAATTAGTAAAAGGAAATTGGGACAATATAGGATTCATTTAAGCCCAGATTGTCCAAACTATTGTCGGTTATATTGAACGTTTTACGCCTGTGATGAAAGCTATCCTATCCACTTATCACTTATAAGTATACTTAAGTAGCTTATTATTTTATAGTTTAATAAGACCTGTAAATTTTAATTAGTTTAGAAATGAATAATTAACACCAGTCGAGGGTACTGAAATACTTTTATAATATGGGTTAACAAGCATTGGGGAATTTTAACTAGATAACAGGGAAATTACTGACAGTTATGTTACTGACAAGGTATAGGCCTCAGCTGTATTTTGTTATCAGATTAATTGTGTTAATTTGATATCTTCTGTTATGAAACGTTGGTTATTACGGTAAATAAATGTAGGTCTATTAAATTTCGCATTTATTTATTTTGTTGAGCTCATTTTGTTTAAAACGATCATTTAGTACGACTAAAGAAAGATATCAAAGGCCATGATAGTCGTAAATCATAAATGGCTTTTCTCCTTCTTTTTGTCCACGATCAACTAGGGCCATTGTCCTTTACCTTCTCCCATTCCTGTCCACGATAGTCCTAAGCCATAATTCCCTCATATTTTTCCTCCTTTGTTTATGATTAGCGTAAACCATATTTACCATATCTCTTTCCTACAATGTCCATGATCGTCGTAAACCATAATTACCGTATCTCCTTCCTTCTCTGTCCATGATTATCGTAAACCATATGTACCTTATCTCCTTCCTTCTCTGTCCATGATCGTCGTAAACCATAATTACCGTATTTCCTTCCTCTTCTGTCCATGATAGTCGTAAACCAAATTTACCTTATCTTCTTCCTTCTCTGTCCATGATCACCGTAAACCTTAATTAACGTATCACCTTCTTTCTCTGTCCATGATCGGCGTAACACATAATTACCTTATCTCCTTCCTCCCCTGTCCATGATAGTCGTTAACCATAATTACCGTATCACCTTCCTTCTCTGTCCATGATCGTCGTAAACCTTACTTACCGTATCTCCTTCCTTCCCTGTCCATGATAGTCGTTAACCATAATTACCGTATCACCTTCCTTCTCTGTCCATGATCGTCGTAAAACATAACTACCGTATCTCCATCCTTCCCTGTCCATGATTGTCGTAAACCATATTTACCGTATCTCCTTCCCTTTACTGTCCATCATCGTCGTAAACCATATAGACCTTATCTCCTTCCTTCTCTGTCCATGATTGTCGTAAACCATATTTACTTTATCTCCTTCCTTCTGAATCCATGATCGTCGTTAATCATAATTACCGTATCTCCTTCCTTCTCTGTCCATCACCATAACTACTGTATCTCCTTCCTTCCATGTCCATGATAGTCGTAAACCATATTTACCTTATCTCCTTCCTTCCCTGTCCATGATAGTCGTAAATCATAATTCCCTTTTCTCCTTGTCCACGATCGACTTAAGCCATAATTCCTTTACGTTCTCCCATCCCTGTCAGCAATAGTTCTAAACCATATAATTCCCATATATTCTCCCTCCTTTGTCCGTGATGGTCGCAAACCATATTTACCGCATCTCCTTCCTTCTCTGTCCATGATCGACTAAGGCGATAATTCCTTTACCTTCTCCTATCCCTGTCCGCAATAGTCCTAAACCATAATTCCCTTTTCTCCTCTTTTTTCCGTCCATGATAGTTGTAAACCATAAATCTCAATCTTCTCTCATCCGTGCCTATGATCGTCTTAAACCATAATTTCGATATCACTTTCCATCCATGTCCACGATCGTTTTAAACAGTAATTCCTCTATGTTTTCTCTGTTCATGTTATTCTTTAATCATATTTCTTTTATATTCTCCCATTCCTTTCAAAGATAAGTTTTGAAACCATAATTCCGTTATACTATGCAATTCGTTGTCCACGATCGTCTAAACCATAGTTCCCTTATCCTTTCCCATCCCGGTCCATGTTTGTTTTTATTCATAACTACCTATCCTCTCTCATCTCTGCCACGATCGTTTCAAGCTATAAAACCTTTATCTTCTCCCTTCCTTGTCCATGATCGTATTAAATCAAAATTTCTTTATCTTCTTTCTTCACTGTATATGTTCATACTTAATCGCAATTCTCGAATTATCTCCCATCGTTGTCGAAGATAATCTTTAACAATAATTCCCTCTTCTCCTATTTTTGTGCATGATAGCCCTAAACTATAATTCTCTTACATTCGCCCTTCATTGTCCATGATCGTCGTAAACCATAAATCCCGTATCTTCTCCCATCCTTGTCCACGATAGTCCTTAATCATAATTATCTTATCTTCTCCTATCTCTGTCCGCGATAGTCTTAAACCATAATTTCTTTATTTTCTCCCATTCGTTGTCCAGGATTTCTATTAACAGTAAATCCCTTATCATATTCCATTCTGCATCCTCGATCTACATAGTCCATAATTCTCCTATCTTTTGAAATCTTGGTCAAACCGAGACTAATTGCGACAATAAATTGTATATTGTAACTCTATCAAGAAAAACCATATAGAAAATCATAAAAGATAAATAATGCTTTATTTGCTAATTTATTTTGTAAGCAGTGGTACACCATAACGAGAAGAGGGTGGGCATTAGTGTAAAACGATTTGGCAACACGCCAAACTTCCCCGACAGTACTGAGCGATGCAGAAGCATCAAGTAGAATTGAGTTGAGGGTGATTGAAAATACTTCAGTGTCTCTATATAACTTCTTTATTCATAACGGAAAGTTTGAGTTGAATATTTCTTGGAAACTTCCAATAGAAGAGGCGATAATTGTCATAGTCGCCTAAAATATGCCATACAATGAATATAGGGGAAGCTGCCTTGTTTTCGTCTTTATTCTTTTAGAGGTATTTATATTGACCTCACACGTAGAACAATAACTATCTATAAGTATGAACAAGGTTTAATCTGGGGATGTAGAAGGTTGTCAGTAATAAGGGAAAATAATACAACTTGTTTCTAATACTCTGAATATTGAATTTTTGGAAAAAAATAAACTCACTTTACAAAGCACACATGAACATATGCAACACACAAACACACACACACACACACGCGCGCGCGCACACACACACACACACACACACACACACACAGCATAACCCTATAAACTTACAATATTCCAACAAAATATGTAGTAATGATTTATTTGGTAAACTACGTTTACCTAATTTACAAAGTTTCGTAGCGTAAGGAAACCTTTGGGCAAGTGAATTAGCTTTATTTTAAATAATATATGTTCTGCATTTCTGTAAACTAAAAGGAGGCTTTCTTCACACACCAATTTACTAGCTTCCACTAGGAAACTACTTTGTTATCCCCACAATAAACCCTCGCTACCAGGGTACTTCAATTTGTAGCTAAATTGTAATCTAGTGTAACATAGATTTTCTGGTTTATAAAGTAACCTTAATTTTATTTCGTGTGAGTTATAAATTACGGAACGCTAGTGATATCTTTCATTATTTAGAGTAAAATATTTTAAATATTTTCACTTTCAATATAATGTAGGCATTGTTATCGCGAGTTTACCGCTCCTGTGCCTTACATATTTTCTTGTTTGGAAATCCAGAGATAAAATGAGGGAATCCTTAATAATTTCTCTCGCTTTTTGGCATTATTCCAGCGCATTCAGTAAATGCAAATGATGCTCCCAAGTTCCTCCACGTTTCCGAGTTAATTCCGTCTAGAGTCGGAACTTTATTTTAGTTACCTTGATTAACTGATTAGTTCACTTAAACAACTCCCAACAATACTTTAAATTTGTCTTCCAATCGTTGTGTCAAACTTAGTTTTATTAATGTTCGAGTAGTGAAATTATATAGGCTTCTTCTCTCTTGAACACACAACATGTGTTACAATATTTTTGTAACATTTAAGTAATTAAAGATAAATGTGGGAGTGTATATATGTACGATGTTTGTATACGCAAGTATTTACAGTTTGGTAATGGATAACACCCGTGCTGACAATCTTTGTCTTGCTAACTGTCGTCTTTATAGGAGCAATCTTTCTTACTGTAAATATTATAATGGATGTTCTATTATTATGACAATAGTCATTTTTCTTGGTAATAGTCGTTACACGTTACAGCGGTTTTGATATTATTCTAGTTATCTTGACAACAGACTTTTTTTGTAACAAAAGTGTTACAAGTAGCCAGCTTGATAATAATCGTCTTGTTAACAACCAACCTGATAACAATTGTACTCGTAACAGCCTTTTGGTTATACTGTAGTTGTATTTATAAAAATTACCTTGTAAACGCCGTTTTGGTTATACTGTAGTTGTATTAATTACAACCAACCTGGTAACGCCCGTTTTAGTTAACAATCAACCTGGTTACGACCGTTTTAATAATACTGTAGTTGTATTAATAAAAAACCAACCTGGTAACAGCAGTTTTGGTAAAACTGTAGTTATATTGATAACAAACAACCTGGTAATAGCCGTTATGGTAATACTATAGTTGTATTGATAACGACCAACTTGGTATCACCCGTTTTGGTAATACTGTAGTTGTATTGATAACAACCAAACTGGTTACGACCGTTTTAATAATACTGTAGTTGTATTACAACTATTCTTTGAGCTTAGCTTGTGAGGTTATGTTAAAACAAGTAAAAATTCACAACAGAGAAAATTAATAATTATTTTTGTGAGTTTTGTGTACGTTTTTATTTGTTTTTGTTGTAGTTGTATTGATAACAGTCAGCCTGGTAACAGCCATTTTGGTAATACGGAAGTTGTATTGATAACAGCCAATTTGATTACAATTGCTCTCGTAACAGCTATTTTGGTAATAGGCCTACTGTAGTTGTATTGATAACAACCAACCTGACAACGGCCGTTTTGGTAATACTGTAGTTGTATTGATAACAACCAACTTAGTAACGACCGTTTTGGTAATACTATAGTTGTATTGATAATAACCAACTTTGTAACGCTCTTTTTGTAATACTGCAGATGTATTGATAATAACCAACTTTGTAATGCCGTTTTGGTAATACTGTAGTTTTTTTTTATAACAACTAACCTGATAACAGTTGCTTTTATGAGGCAATCTTCATAATAGTTATTCTGATAACAGTCTTTTTGACTGACTGCAGTTTTGATAATTGTCTTCGTAATAATTGAACACAATTCTTCATAATAGCCGTCTTGATAATAGGCATTGTAAAAATATCGCACTTATGTATTTGCTATTCAACTCTTTATAAATATCGTATTCAGTCTTTTTCCCAGCTGTCTATAGTAAATGTTTCTTCATTCATTAAAAACTATATGTTATAAAAGAAAATCTCATTACTTCACAAACCGTACAATTTGAAAACCTAAACCTTAGACTCTATATTATAGAAGCAGAGGGTGTTTTAAAAGGCTATGGTAGAAACTGGTCTACTGACGGTTAGTAATAAAAGTCGTCAGGTTTATCCTGACCGGTGCCCTTCAGATGCACAGATGTCGTGTATTCCTTGGACCCAGAGTAGATGTGTATAGTAGAGTACCGACTGATAGTCTCTTATTGTTCGTGCAGTGGACAAGGTAGTATAGTATACATCTCTGTTCCTCTTTCGCTCCCGCGGAGTAGGTTTCGAGGGACGTCGTGAAGCCTGGCCTGGGGAAAGGCTGCGGCGGAGTGGGGCAGTCGGAGCTGCAGGGGTAACAGGCGACCGACCGAATAATGAAACATGTGGCGAAATATCTGTATAACTGTTAGTACAACAGACACGGCGACGGCTCCCAACGGACTGGCTTAGACCCCCTTCCCCATTACTATAAAACCTATGCAGGCGGCTTTCGCCCATGAATTACAAGACCTATAGTAGTTTCCATTAGCGTTTATTGCCCTGCTCTCCTGCGCATCTCACTGGTCACATTATACTTGGTAACCTGTGCAAGAGGAGCATCATGTCTCTTCTTTAGTTCTGTCTTCACAGGAATCCTGAGCACGTAAGCAAAGATTCTTTCAGATCCCTACCTAATTACTATATTCGGGTAAATCATCACCAAATTTCTCAAGGCCAATAATTGCCTAAATTAAGTTCGGGTTAACATACAAAAGCGTTATTTAATCTGATACTTTATATTTTGCTTTCCTGGTAGTTCCTTACACTCGCTAAATCTTTCCGCCCCTTTACGTATGCAATTATACTTTCTCATGGGTTCGGACGTAGTGAAGTAATTGCTTCTAAACTTCAACACAAAGCAAAGCCAGATTTAGAAATCATTTCACTTTAAAATCGCTTTAATTCTTCCAGATTGCTTTTCATTGTGTCCTTAACTCGGTTCTTGATTAATCTTGACTCGCGGGAGGTTCTCGTTACAGGCGAAGTGAGCCAGCTGATCGTACTTGACCCAATTTGTTACTAACAATGAGGTTAGCACAGTTGTTTATAATTTAGTTCAGTATAATCTTAGGGAATTATTAGTTGAATCAATCTAATATATATTCGACGCGTTTCGAGTAATCTCCATTATTTGGAACTGTGTTTTACAATGACAATATAAACCGAACCGCGTCGAATGTACACAAAATACTTTCCTCAACTAAGTATTTATACTTACAGTGGTAACAGTGATGTTAGTATATTAATAATTATAAATAAAATTAAAGATCTACTTGTTAGTAAAGATAGAAACAATAAAAAACAAAAACTAAAACTATAAAAACTCTCAGGAAAGTTTGTATTCGGTATATAGCAATTTATAAATTTATATAATATAGAAATTATGTCTCAGAAACTAATAGTTTGAGAGTTTTTAGGTTTATTTATTCGTATTATTAATATTGTAACAGGTTTTGTCTAAAGTTAATTAGAGCTTAGCCAGTGAGGACAATTCACAACGGTAAAAATTAAAACGGTTTACTCTAAGTCTCACTACACATTAGTATATTAAATCAAACACACTAGATTATCAAAACAGACGATATCGCTTCCATCAGAGCTTGCTTCTACTACTGCACTGATCAGAGTAGTAGCCAAGCACTGATAAAGACGACTTCGTCGTCGAAATTAGTCTGTTTTAATAAACTAGTGTGTTTGTTATAATAAACTAATGTGTAGTGAGATTTAGAATAAATTTATTTTATTTTTACCGTTGAGGTTTTGCCTTGTTACCTAAGTTTCTTACTGGGTTTACATGATATACAGACTAATTATAGTGGGTGGGAGGGGTGGAAGATGGTTGCCAAATTGAGGGGTCTTGCTGTAAACGTTTGCACCGGGCCTCGCACAACCTAAGACCGGCACCGAACGACGACACGTTCATAATAAGTGAATTATTTCATTAGATTCATTTTAATAACAAAGTAGCTGTCTGTAGTGTACAATTATACTATTTAACAAGTAAATTAATTTATTTTTACACAGCTTTTTTTACCAAGATATTATATTTACATTGATAATTTACATTTTGTAAATTGTAGTTTTACTCACTGAAGATGGACAATTTATGCTTGTGAGTGTTTGTGTGTATGTGTGTGGTTAAGTGTGTTTGTTTTGTGTGTGTCTGTCTGTGTGTATGTGTGTATATATATATATGTGTGTGTGTGTGTGTGTGTGTGTGTGTGTGTGTGTGTGTTTGTTTGTTTTGTGTGTGTATGTGTATGTGTTTGTGTGTGTGTGTGTGTGTGTGTATGTGTATATGTGTGTGTGTTTGTTTTGTGTGTGTGTGTGTGTGTTTGTTTTGTGTGTTTATGTGTATATGTGTGTCTGTGTTAGTTTTGTGTGTGTATGTGTATGTATGTGTGTGTGTGTGTGTGTGTGTTTGTTTGTTTGTTTGTTTGATTTGTGTGTGTATGTGTATGGGTTTGTGTGTGTGTGTGTGTGTGTGTGTGTGTGTGTGTGTGTGTGTATGTGTGCTGTGTGTGTGTGTATGTGTATATGTGTGTGTGTGTGTGTTTGTTTTGTATGTGTATGTGTATGTGTGTCTGTTGTGTGTGTGTGTTTGTGTGTCTGTGTTTGTTTTGTGTGTGTGTGTGTGTGTGTGTGTGTGTGTGTGTGTGTGTGTGTGTGTGTGTGTGTGTTATGTGTATATGTGTGTGTTTGTGTGTATGGGACGGCTGTAGAAAACTGACACACAATATCAACTTTTATTAATGACTATTTGTAGGAGAAACTTGAGTATACAATTCAGCATAATTGTAATGTATGGGTTACTTAGTAGCTTACAAAAAGATTTTATTGGCGCTATTGAAAAAATAGTACGATCTCATTAGTATTTCAACATTATTTATAAAATTAAAAATGAGTTTAACCAAAAATCCTTATGGAGGAGTACAACTGTCTTACAAGAGTACAAAGTCAGAGTACAAATGTGTTACCTACACCACGTGGTACCAAGGAAAAATAATGTAGCCAGAACTACCTTTCAATAACACATCGTTAGCTGCCATTAACCCTCACAGATTTTATCGCCTTGGTATTGGAAAAGCCCCTAACCTTCGGTGCTACCGAGGTTCAGACCCCGGTAATTCTACTAATGACGCATATGTAACTTGACAACGAAATTAAGTAAAACAAATTTGGATCAGGTTTTTTTCTTTAATTTTGGCAACATTCATCCCATTTAAATGTATGTGCAAAGATCATCAGTTCTGTACACTTAACAGAGTTAAAAATCAAAATAGATACTAAATATTTGCTGCTATTAGAACCTGACAGGCAACGATTTGTGAAAATAGTTTACTTATGAAAAAGGTAGTTATAAAATGCGAAGGTTAAAATCCTAAAAGAGTTGGTAAAGTTTCTGTAAAAATGTCGAAAATGGTTGTCAGAAGGTGACTAGGAAATAACATAGCTATGCAGTGCTTACTTGCTTAGAGGTTGTACATGCGGCAGTGTGTTGTAGAGAAAGTGTACAAGAGTAAGTGAGATTGTAAAACAAAGAAGAATCGTGACAAAGAGTGCCTGTCCTCCGTCTCTACCTCCTGTCAAATTACTCAAAGATAGATGTTTCATGTGGAAATATATCGGGTCTAGTCGGGTTGCTTCATGTGAAACCTCTAACCCCAGTAATCCAACCTCATACTCATGACGCCGGAGACTAGCGTCAGGCCCGAGTCGGGGGGCTTTGTGCCAAGATCCATGGTATCAGCATGCAAGTCTTACGACCTTACCATAAGGCCTAGACTGGTCACCGGCCCTGGGATGAGATGAGCTCCAACTAGGCACAGTGGTTCGGTGGCTTTTCCAGAACTAGACTGGACTAGAAGAAACTTCTGAACGGCCAGGTTTCCATACTTTAATACGCCGTGTGATTAGTTGGGTCCAGGTAGTGCATCCTACCTGGATAAAGGTCTGACCTTTATCCTATCGATTGGTCTTGCCTAAGGCCAGGACCTTCAGACTCGGTACTTGATCCAAGAAGGGTATAAACCTATGCCGTTAGACATTGAGAGCTTGAAGTTTGTGCAGCTATGTATGTGTCGGGAGTTATATGCCGAAGAATTTTTCAATTCAGAAAGAGTATTTCTGAACTACTGTGCAGGACCGAGTAAGCTATTGTGATTTTCCCGTCAGGCAACTTGTGCTCCCGCGAAAAGTGGGTCGTACGTTTAAATATTTTGAGATGTGACGTTTTGCTATGGAAAATAAAGTACATATCTTTTACCGTAATCGATTATTGTGTTCGATTATTGAGAACTACGAGTGTTAGAGAGTGTGTCTACATGACTGGTAGAATTACTAAGTGTTTTGAATTATCTTTTAAAACCTAAAACATAGTGTGGCAGCTAGACAAGCGATTACGATTTAAAATAAATCTGAGACCTTGAATGTACTTATAAATAATCAAGAAAAGACAACATCTGGATTACTATAGGTTAGGGTGCTTCTAACGGAAGTATAATTTTACATTTGCTGCCTTTAGGCCCATTAGGAGCACTAATCTGTATAACTCACAATAGAGAGCTTACAGTTCCTAACAAGGGATTAGGACGATATGATAATCTGAATAACTAGTTAGCTTCGTTAAAATCGTCCTAAACTCCTGCCCCTCCGGCTCCAAGAACTTGACTGCCTTCTCTCCTCGACTCCTTGATACTCTTCCGCTTCATGGTTTCCCTTTCCCCTGTCTTGTCTACTGGTGATTCCTTTCCCTATCGCGATCTGTTTTCCATTTCTTGTCTAGGTCAAACAAATTTGCCTTGCGCCTTTTACAGGTTTTGATTTGGAAAAATTAGGTCGTAATTCCTTATCAGCTACTTAGAACTTACGTTTTCTTCATTTTATATATGTCAATGATTTATGTTTATAAACAAATTATTCTACCTCTTATTTTTCCTAAAGATGGTAATACATTGATATGATTAGCGAAAAGCTCTGAAAAAGATATAAATAAAAAACAATTATTGTGTTTGAAATATTTTTATTCATGTTTTATTGTACAAGAAAACGTACCACCATATTTTATATATATATATATATATATATATATATATAGGGTTTATATATATACATTACATATATATATATATATATATATATATATATATATATATATATATATATATATATATATATATATATATATATATACATACATATATATATATATATATATATATATATATATATATATATATATATATATATATATATTACATATATATATATATATATACATTACATTATAAATTAATGTATATAATATATACATTATTGTAATTTTCATTCCTGATGATGTTGGTACTGTTTAACAACGAAAAGCTTTGAATATAAATTAATAAATATTCTTGTATTTGAATACCTATGTTGTTTTAAAATATATATATATATAGACTATATATATATATATATATATATATATATATATATTATTATTAAAAAAGATATTGAAAACATCAATATAGGTTGGTAAAAGCAAAATATCTTGATGAAAATCTTCTATAATATAGTTTTATAAATATTCTTGTTAATATAATATAAGTACATACATACAAGGTAATTCTCATTCCTGATGATGTTGGTACTGTTTGCCAAAGCTGTGGATATAAATTAATAAATATTCTTGTATTTGAATAACCTATGTTGTTTTAAATTATTAAACAAGAAATCGTATTATATATATATATACTACAGATAATTAAGATAAAATATAATTATTTTGATGATGTTGTCTTAGGGGTAAAGGTGTTAATTTAAATAAATAATTTATACCTGTAAATGTGTGCATGTTTTACCATCTTATAAATAAAAAAAATTGTATTTCCAATTAGCTGTCGTTAGTGATGATTTTGCTAAATGACACGCAGTTTCACAGTTTCTTACTAAAAGGTTGCAAGTACCAAACGCCTCAAATAGCATAGAACGCACCCCGAGTATTATGCTAGTATAGGGAAATACTCCACTAATATGTTTTTCATACGAAATTTAGGAATTCATTCCTAGGAGATCCAGGCAGGGATGTTACAAGCTTCGGTCGACTGACCAAAATTCCTTCTAGGTCATTCTACCATTGCAGGGTAAATGGTAAGTATTAGGGAGAGCTAGGATAGGGAACAGGATAAACTAAGTATTATGAAAGGTAGGTCCTAATACATACCAAGTAAGGAAGAGTCACGGAGAATAATATAAAATAAAAATGAATGATGAAGGTTGAAGAATAATAGGGGAAATAGAAAAAAGAAGTGATGGAATTATTGAAGGAAATAAATAAATAAGGTAAGGAGTAAATAAATAAAAGAAATATAAAATAAGAATAGTTGAGTATAAATAATAAGTATAAAGGCCCGTTGCAACACACACACACACACACACGCGCGCGCGCACAAAGTCTACTAGCAAAGTTTACACGTAGTCTATATAGTTTACTTAAGACTATATGAAAGTAAATAAATACTAAAATACATGTTTCAAATTTGGACCTCTATATGAAATATTGGTTTTGTATTCTAATGTAATGTCGACCACAGCCATTAAAAAAAAAAAAAACATCAGCATGGTGATAGACGTTAACATTAAATAATTGGAATTTAGAATAGTAGGTTTAAGTTATAAAGAGAAATAAGGCCTTGAATATATTTGTTCAAATAATTTTTGATGTATAAGACAGGGTGGTTTCTTGTACTTGACAAGAAACAGAGAATCCAGGTAAAGATTACAGTAGGGTTGAACAACTGTCTTTCTGTGAGCCAAAAATACCTTTAGTAGGGGTTGAGAATGTTAACCAGGTTAGTTTGAAAGAGTTAGTTGTGAAAATGTGCCGTCAAGTGCCGTGTCTAACAAGTGAACTAACAATTCGTGTGAATATTTTAGTGAACAGTGAGTTTCCCAAACCACCTTGATTAAATAACCACCTTGTTCACAAAGTGCTATAATATTATAGGGTTGTAATGAATAGTACTAGAGACGACGTGTATGAAATCAAAAGAATACAGGTAACAATAGCCTATCTATACAAGAAAAATGCTCTTGTAATATGCGGATATATCCTAGGAAATTGTTTAGAAACCTAGAACGGATTGTTATTGTATGAAAAGAGTCATCTGTATCTGTAACCGGTTATTATCATTTCGTCAGACCTATTGGTATACATGTATAAACCTATATATTCGGCATTAAAAGTACAAGATATCGCATTTAAGAATCCTGTTTTCAACATTAACTCTTTAATCCTAAATCAACTAAACATACTAACCGTTGTCTAATTTTTTAATTAACAGCCATCTTAGACAAAATATTGTAATTTAGATTGAAACAAATATATAAATTTTGCTTGTTAATATGTTTTAAATAAATACCTTTACAGTTATATAACCAAAACATAATCCATACTAGAGCTAATGGAGTATATAACACAGCTCTAAAAATGATATCTGTGAAACATTATTTTAATATTAGTTGTAAGGTATTAAATTTTTTAAATGTGTTTCATGTAGCTGAAATGGATGCGGTACAGCAACGGCCTAACGAGGACTCGACATTTTCTTAACGTGCTACCGAGGCTTAGGCGGTTCATTATCCAGTCAACAGAAGTCTTTATTTAAATTGTCCAAACATTAGGATTTGTAGCCTTTTTCATTAAATCTGTTACATACCATAAAAAAACTGCAAAATATTTAAAACATTTTTTACGGGAGTAAAAACAGCGCTTTAACCATTTTAAAATTTAGTCTAGTTGTAAAGTTTAATGTGTTTTATTTTACAATTTCAAAATACTGGAAATTTAAATTATCAGTAAAAGCAAATAAAATAATTGAATTTATATTCCAATAATAACTACGAATTTTAAAAGTGAACAAATTTTAGCCAAGATTCACAATTTATTGAAACCTGACTTATAGGCTAATATTAATTACAATATCTAATTTTTAATATTAAATTTTGTTTTGTATTATAATAAAATATTTCTCAGTATATTTCTATTATAGATACGACACAATTAAACTACATACGAAAACCATTTAAAAATCGTTATTATATAACTTTTTCATGCTTGGAAATGTAAACATTTATAATGATCAAATACTTATGTATATTTTAAAATATTTGTATATTCAAAAGAATTTTTTATAACTACATACAATCCAAATACTAATTATTGTGTTAGTTTTGCAAAATAAAATATAGGTTAATCCATTTAAAAAAGTACCTTTCATATTACATATATTGTAAAACAGTCTAATTTTAAATAAAAAATGCTAATTCTACTACAATTTTATTAATTTTAATATAATTCAATAACATTCCAATTGTGTAAAGATTTCATGCATAATGAAATAAAAAAATCTTATACAAATTTATTAGAAAAAGACCTCAGTATTCAGTATCAAACATTTCATTAGGACCTCGCTTTGCTTTTATATAAATAGCGGAGCTGAGACCCAAGTAGTGGGTTCTAAAACGGCAAGACCTCGCTAGCGTGCTAAAAACATTAAATTTTTAAAATTCATTTTCGAAATAAAAAAATTATACCATTTGATTCAGAATTTAAAATATACCACATCGCCATAATTTTTTTTAAAACTACTCGATTTGTTTAGGTTTAATTAGGCGAAACCTCGTTAGTCGGTTTCGGAAAATTATGGAGTCCTCAGCAAGCCGGATAGTGTTCAACCCCGGCACACCGAGGTCATCATACAAACCTGTTTGTATGTGTGTGTGTGTGTATATGTGTGTGCGCGCGCGTTTGTGTGCGTGTGCGTGCGCTTGCGTTTGCGTGTGTGTGTGCGTGCGCGTGTGTGCGCGCGCGTGTGTGCGCGTGCGCGTTTGTGTGCGGGCGCGTGCGTCTGCGTGTGCGTGTCTCTTTTTCTAATAAATTTAATAATTTAATTTTAACGTCTATCACTATGCTGATGTTTTTTTTTAATGGCTGTGTTCGACACTACATTAGATTACAAAACAAATATTTCATTTAGAGCTCTAAATTTGAAACATGTATTTTAGTATTTCTTTACTTTCATATAGTCTTAAAGACTATATATTATATAGACTACTTGTAAACTTTGCTAGTACAAGTTTTACAACGATGGAATCCTGAATACTCAATATTTCAATGCTGAAATACTAAGCTCTTATTTCAGAGTTTATAAGGTCAACCAAATTAAGTTTTATTGTTGAAAGTCATAGACGTATTGCAGTATTTAGTTTGATTATTACATTGCATATTCTTCACATTAAAAGCAATACGTCCCCTGCATAGCTTATAGTTTAACTACCATTTCTCATTATGCATCTAAAGTTCAAATTTCATTAGTGGTTCATTCAAATGTGGTTAAGATTTGAACCAAATACCGCTTAATCGATTATATCAAATGATTTTTATTTTGTACAGAATAAATTTTTTAAATTTTATAAACAGGGAAGAAAATTAATTTGATGCTACTAATTAGGTGAATTAAAAAATATTGTAAAAACTATTAAAAAAGCTATATGAATTATTTTAGTCTGTTAAAATTAATGATCAAAATGAATTAATTATCAGCTTGATTATAAGAAACCTTTTAATAATCAATAACCGTGTTAAACATATTAATACAATACTAGAATACATGATTACCACTATAAATTTAATTTTGTGTCCATTCGGGTTTTATTATTTTTTAAATATTCAGTCTGTTAAACCTAGATATATGTTACTTATAAGTTACTATACATTATTATAATAGATTAGCTGCCCCCTTTGCGTATTCAAAGCCTACTAACAGGTTACGCGATACCTTCTATATTCAAAGCCTACTAACAAATTGGCTGCCTCCCTTGTATATTCAAAAGTTACTAATAGATTAGCTGTTACCCTATATATTCAGAGCTTACTAATGGACTTTGTGTCTCCTTGTATATATAAAACCTACTAATATATTAGCTGGGACAAGGATTGCAATATAAGACTTGAAATAACTGATATCATATGATTTCAAAAAACAGCTGGTTTTATGTTATAGGTTATGTGGTAGAACAGCTGTTTTAATGCAAAGGTTATGATACTTTATTTGATAAATTATGGTGATATTTTTTTTGACAAATTAATTCATTAAATAAATTTAATAATAAATTAATTTTAGTTCACATGGGATAAAATCGTTTCATAAAAGGGGTAAGGTTGACGGTATAGGTAATCCATCCTATTTGGCGTAATATAAGTGATAACATGATTACATAAGAAAGCTGATTTTATGTTAAAGGTTATGTCGTAGAAAAAAATAAAACAACCTGAAATATAGGTTTTTTTATTTTCAAATGAACACATAGGTTATTCTAATGTACGAAAACGTTGGTTATTTTAACGAAGATTAAAGCAGCTGTTTTAACTTATAGTTTCTTACTTTATTTATAAAAAGATAGATAAAATAACATTTTCGCTGGTTATCTAAGTAGGAATTGACCTTATCAAATAGGAATTTTTGTTTATATTACTTGTATTACATAAAAAATCTAACTATTATAATAATGGCAAAAACGATTGAATGATACAAAAAAATTAAAATGTTGGCATAAATAATAAAAATAATAATATTTGAAACAAAGTAGCAAACATCTCTGGCTCTCTATGTATGTGGATTGACCCATACATAAATAGTTAGAGCTACTGAGAACTTCGGGGCAAGCCATTTCAGAACAAGCCAGTGCTTGTAGCACAAAGATATTCCGGTAGACCAGTACTTGTAAAATACCGCAAAGTATTGTTAAATATACCGTAATAAGAAGGTATCTTAGAAACAAACCTTCCCGAAAAACCGTCGTAACGAACTTAATGGATAAATCTGAGAAATGATCCGTACAAATTGGATGCAAGAAAGATACATCCATAATAATTCAATGAACGGTTGTAATACAAGAAATAAAAACTAACAGACAGTTCAAATAAAGTGGCATTATCTGTCTATTCATATTCAAAATATATGTCTACATAAACTGGTGGTCAAGAACACATTGAGCCATAGCTTAGTATAGCCGTAGTGGAGCATGACTGAATACATACAGTGCTTGTGTTAATTGCAGGCCTAGTTTATTTCAGCGGGAATAATGCCAAGGCTACGGGAAGCATTAGTTTTCTACTCTTATTGTGCCGGCATGTTGTTGTTTGTAAGACACACACACACACACACACACACACACACACACACACACACA
>JBAIZL010000004.1:45921162-45938662 GCA_036971475.1 Prosapia bicincta
ATAGGTTTATAGCTAAAAGGCACACAATAAGTTCCACAGCACAACATTACGAAAACACACAAATAAACACACGAATAATTAATATACGATAATGTATACAAATAAGAGTGCATAATCAAGCCACTTGAAAAATTGAAAAAAAACACCAATAATTCTATTTAAGCTTTAATCAAATGTTTTTTGGTTGTCTTATTTTTACAAAAAATTGGTTTCATGTTATATACACTAACACATATATACACTAATAAAAACCGCTGCAAACAATAATAATCTCGTTGTAAACAGTGCAAACACTAAACTTCTAAACAAAAAAATCAGCTGCGTAACAAAATTGTGAGTAAGAAACAAACCACTCACATACTACTAACAAAATTGATAGCTGACGCTGCACTTGGCGCCGAGCAGCTACAGTCATCAAGTTTGAAGTATAACAGAGTTGCTAAATCAAACTAGAAGTGCCTTTAAGTACTATAACCATGAAAACGCGTTTATTACGAATGCTTTAATATATGCAACAATTATTTTGCCGATATTACTACAGTTTGAAAAAAATATTTTATGAATGTCCAAAAGTTCGGACGTTTGGATCAAACGTCCCATTTTAGAAACGTATTGTGTTCCTTACACAATTATGTGGAACGTTTTAATTACGTAATTACGTCGTTACCTGGACGAGAGCTTTTTCCTAATTGGCTTTTAAAAATAAAATCTGTTGTTACAGTATATTTTGTCACCTCAGTTCGACAGAGCAATCTTTTCGTTTCAACTTACTGTCTGCCGTAAAAAAAGTAAAGTTAGCTTGTTTTACATTAAAAGCAGAAATTGAGGTTATGTAAATGTACTGCAATAGCTGTAAAAGCACAGTGACGTCAGAAGTCAATACCAACAAGAGCCATTAAACCGCCATTTTCCAGCTCTCTCAAGAATAAGGAAACAATGAACACAGAAGAGGCGTTGAGGCTGAATAAATTATGTAGAGTGTTTACTGCAACTGCAAAACTGTAGTTCCTAGTTGATTTAGGATATGTAAAAATGGTACACCACATGAGGAGTTAGAGCGAGAGAGAGAGAGAGAGAGAGAGAGAGAGAGAGAGAGAGAGAGAGAGAGAGAGGGAGAGAGGGAGAGAGAGAGAGAGAGAGAGGTGAGAGAGAGAGAGTGGGAGAGAGAAGGAGAGAGACAGATAGACAGAGAGACAGTCAGAAAGAGAGAGAAGGGGGAAGAGATAAATAGATAGATAGAGGGAGAGATTATAAACTCTTGGAGTTTATTCATAGCCTTTTGTCAAAACAGCCTTTAACAGTAAAACCCTCTCTTCATTGAAATTTTCATTTTCTTTAAACTTTATTTCTGTTCACAAATTTTTCAGTATATCGTCTTTCCCAAAATCCCCTCAATCAATGTTTTAGCAAATTTCTCTTTCTTTTTTCATTAAGGGGAAACATTTTTTTGTTTTTTCACTAACCTTTATAAAATCATCTCGTTTTTCAATTATACTTCAACTAGACAGCTTTCGTCTTCCAAGGATCGAAGACAGTTTTTCGCGTTCCTGTGTAGTTCTCTTTTCCCTTACCTACGGGAACACGTTGAATACAACAAAAGGAATAATTTACTAGATTTTATTCTATTCGTTTAATCGAGAAAAATATAAACTACGATTCTTACTCTGCTCCTTTGACAAAAGATTTAAAGCTTAAAATTTTTAAATTTCATTGAAATTAAATCTCTTTTTATTTAATTATTTAAATTCCTTCTATTAGCTCACACATTCCTTATATATATATATATATATATATATATATATATATATATATATATATATATATATCAAAAAAACTAAGGTTATTCAAATACAAGATTTATTTATTAACTTAAGTATAATAATTATTAATTTATTAATTAGGAATTAATAAATAATCCTTGTATTTGAATAGCCTTAGTTGTTTTTGATTATTAAACAAGAAAACATATATATATATATATATACTATAATATGTATTCTTGTGTATTAATAAAAAAATAAGACAATTTACAATTACAAGAATAATTTATTAAATATACAATTCAAAGATTTTCGTTGGCAAACAGTACCAACATCATCAGTAATACTCAATGATGGTAGTATGATGATGAGTATTCCTGATGATGTTGGTACTGTTTGCCAACGATGTTTTTAATCGTTATTAAAATAATTTTTTATTGATTCACTCAAGTTCCAGTACATTTTTTTAAACCTTTGGTTGATGATAATTGATGTTGACGCAGTATTTTTTTCAAATAATAATTCAACAATGAAATTAAAAGTTTTGAGGTCAAGACCGGAGTCGAACTGGGTATCTTCATGTTCAAAGTGTCTAGTTCTTTTAGCACTGAGCCAACATCCCCATAACTAGATGTGACTTTCTCATTCGTTGTCGACCATTTCGATGTCAAAACCTCTATTTCACAGCTTTAAATTGTTGCCATTGTTAGCACACACTATCATAAATAATGTTCTAGGATAGAAAATGAATGAAAATAATAAAATAAATAAACACACTGGATTAACGTTAACGGACCTTGCTTCGCAAACAGACATTGCGACTCATAGAAAGAAAAATGGAAAATTGCAAGGAAATTGGCTTTCTATTTTGCCCCTTAATATTGCTATTCTAACATATGTACTGCATGTACATATTTATATTAGTTGTAGTTATAAACAAGTAATATAACTTTTTTTAAAAGTAAGTTCCTACTGAGGTCAAGAAAAAAAATTATTATTGTTTGCTTATTTCCAATTTGTTTATTTTATTCGTTTCATTCGTTTTTAACCTTCAGCACTATTTATGATATTTTGTGGTAACCATGGACAAAGTGTAAGGTTGTACAATGGAGATTTCGACGACAACCAGATGAGGGGAAATATTCAAATACATCTTTGAGAATTAATTTTTTGGAGAGTGTGAGCTAATAGAAGGAGTTTAATAAAAAAAACTAAAATATAATTTTTCTTTGTTGACTAAAATAGGAATTGACTTTAAAAAAAATATTGAATGCCTATGTCAAATAGTAGATACAATTTGTAAACAATTGACCTGATAAGTCTTTTTAAAGTATAAATAATAATTTGTATCTGAAAAGAGGTTTTGATTATGTAATATCTAAACGCATTACAAGGAACTCTTGGGGTTGCAATGTTATCTTACAAAACGTAAGTGAAATTGTGTTTTAAATTCCTGTTTATTTATTTGCAGTTGTTTTTTGTAAATAAAAGCCGTTGAAATATTTAGCTGGGAGAATATTGTTTATCGAGACGCTAATGTAACTGTCTTATTTTATTGAGATGCATATCAATTAGATAAGATCGTCACCTAACGCGTCGTGTAGATATCCATTGATAAGATTAGAGACGGTAGATAAGAATAGCCTTGTGAAATAATCAGTTACGTCGTGTTGATCAATAATTGCCTAATTGGATTGAGGAGCTCTAGGCGTTTACAAACTTTATTATCGTATTAGGCAAGAGACTTTGGCTGTCAATATTCCCGAATTACTGATGGACTGCAAATTAAATTAATATTTGATTACTAACTCCAATCACGCAACTTGGGATGTTGGTGTTTGCGACGCTCTAATCACGCCCGGTCACGTGACCCACAAAGACAACCCCGTTTGATTAATGTGCACGGCAATAATCCTGACAGACGTATAGCCCTGTCTGCTTCAAATACGACTTGACGCGTCTGCATTAGATGTAGGCGCTCTGTACTCATTAAAACAGTGTTAATGTGTTCATCTGTAGTTTTCTCTCCAAGTGCCGGTATTTCGCTGCAAACTAATTTCCTCCTTGTTTTTCCTAACCTTCTCCTTCTGTCTCAGAGAATGATGCTTCCTTCCTCTTTTCCAAAAGAGGATTTTCTCCTGAAACATCCTCGCCAGATTTCTTCAACTTTTCGTGTTTATAGTTCCTCAGTACACGATTTATTACAGCAGGACTTCCGTTATTTTATATATTTATACAACACGTTTTATTTCAATCCCTTATATTACTTCCCACTCTCTTGTTAAAATTTTCAATCGTTAATAAAATTATAATTAAATAATACTCAACTAAGTGAATACTTGAGAGCTTACTAGCTGTTTCGTTTCGAAACAATCGTTCCATTTATGAAGGAAATCGTTGCTTTGAGAAGTTTTGCTTCGTAAAAGGAACGATTGTTTCGAAACGCGTCAGCAAGTAAGTCTTTAAGTATTCACTTAGTAGAGTATTATTTAATTATAGTTTATTCACTGAATTTAAGATTATTACAACAAGCAACGTATAAAGAATACTATTTTTTCATTCTCTCAAGTTCAAATACATTTTTTTAAATGTAGACCGAGTGTAATGGATGACACTTGGTGTTAATACAGTATTTTTCAAATATTAATTAACTCATTAAACTTAATAATGAATTAATTTAAGTTTTATATCGGTGGAAAACTTTGCGCAAAAGGGGCAAGGTATGCAATATAGCTATGTCGTCCTAATTGTCTTGGAATACGTAAAAACATATGATTTCATAAAACGCCGATTTTATGCTATAGGTTATATAGTATAACTGCTGTTTTTACGCATAGGCCTAGGTTGTGTATTAATTGTAAATATTTTATAAAAATTACTTACAAAAATTTTCTCTTGGTTGACCTAAGTAGAAAGTGACTTTAAAATGGTTTTGTTCATATTACGTTTTTTTAAAATTGATGTCAACCGCGTCAAGTCATTTCCATTCTCTGTGAAATAGTGGCCAGGTTGTATGACATTATTTCACTTTCGTACTTGAGTCTAATGAAAATATTCTTTTTTAGTTTAAAATTTCGTTAACATAATTTAATATTGCCTTCAATATTGTTATCATTTTCATAGCTTGACCGCGGCTCAAATACATCTGTTAAAGTGGTTCAGTATTGGTAGATATATAAGCAGATTAACTGATGTATTTATTAGGTCAGATAAATAGACTTTAGATAAACGTAAACTCTATGAAACATTTAATTAAAATATAAAAACCATTTAAAATATTTTGGTTTTAAGAAACTTAACGAACACAGATTTTGTTATCACTTGTTTACATGTGACAATAGAATCGTAAACCACTGGATCTGTACTTTCTTTATGTAGTGTTTAGATGAAGCAATTATATAGTATGTTATAAGTAATATACTTGTGTTCTTCTTGTTTTTCTTTCATGAACTTATAAACAGTTTAAATCCTTGTTACAAATTTTTACACAACCTTTATGTACATTTCGCCAACACAGTTAAGGTTATCAGAGCTTTACAAATAGACTGAGAAGTCAATCAGTCAGTCAGAGAAGGGCGTTTGGTGGCCCCCGAGGTTATGCAGCGTCTGCCACCGACAATGGCTGCGGGGAGGAATATGGGAACAGGGCTTTTGGCAAGGGCTGGATGTAGGAGAGGTGTCTGCAAGCCAGGAACGTTTGGGTGGGGCGCTAATAACTATTTTATTCTGGGGGACTACGTTCATTTTAAACATTTGGACTGGCTGAATGTTTCTCTCTCTCTCTCTCTTTTTTTTTAGGGTGACACGTTTCGTTTTGTGTGTGTCGATTCGTGTATGTAGTAAGAGTGCTTGTGGAACATAAGATAGTGTAGAAATGTGTAATAAGACTCAGAGCTAGAATGAAATAACAAAGTTGTAATGGATGATCTTAAACTATATTACCTTAACTAGCATTTTATATGATGAATCAGATACATGATGAGATTAATAGGAATAAACAAACAGGAGTTGAACACTATTTACAATTTAAACATATTAAGACTCAAACTTAAAAACAAGTAGCCTATTCTAGGATGCGAGAGATAGACGGCTGGGAGAGAAAGTAGAGGTGTTATGGAGGGTCGAGAAGGACTTGGGAAGAGGACGGAAAATAGGAACGGGTCCTACTGAGTTTGCGAGATCTTTAAGGTGTGGGTAATACGAGATTTCGGCACTACCGAAGAGCTTCGCTGAGAAGGATCTGAAAATAGCAAGCGATGGGGAGCGAAGGGAGTTTCGGATGGTGAGATTTGACAGGAACCAAGGAGAGTTGTAGAGGAGTCTGAGGGAAGAGGATTGGAAGGAGATTTCCGAGACGTGTTGGAGCAAAGAGGCCACCAGACTGGAGCTGCATAGGTGAGGACGGGACGAAGGAGCATTTGGTACAAGTGTTGTTTGATTTTGAGAAGAATGGTACTTCTGAGGCGGAGGAGAGGGTAGAGCTTAAATCCCAAGATCTTATATACTCGGAATGGGCACCTCTCCCACTCCTCGCCCAGTAATTGGTTCAACGAATACCCATTCCTAACGAAAGTTTTGGTTAAACCGCGCCCTGGTATTGGTTAAACCAGTCTCTGGGCGGATGAGTGGGTGTGGTGCTAATTGCAAGTATATATATATATATATATATATATATATATATATATATATATATATATATATATATAAAGTACTAAGTCAAAATACAAATACAAGAATTATAATTGAATTTACAATTCAAAGCTTTTCGTTGCCTAACAGTACCAACATCATCAGGAATATTAAACAATCAAGAATAGATTGTTTAATATTCCTGATGATGTTGGTACTGTTAGCCAACGAAAAGCTTTGAATTGTAAATTCAATTATGATTCTTGTATTTGTATTTTGACTTAGTTCTTTATTAGTACATAAGAATACATATTGATATATATATATATATATATATATATATATATATATATATATATATAATCTTGGTATATAGTTCTCAGTTTATTTGTAAATTTCTAATGATGATGATAACCGTGTTGATAAAATGTGCGTAGAGGATGTGTAAAAACTGTAGCAAGTGTTTTTTTAATAATAACTACAATATTAACCACGTTACTGTTGTCTCTGTTGCTTTCGTCGTCATGGATCGTTGCTGCTGTAAACACAATCGTCCCAACAACAAAAGTTAGTTTGCCACCTTCCTCTAGACTCTAGACAATTGTATAAGCGTGTTTCTAATTAATTGCATACATAACATAAACGTGGCCGCAACACAATCAATCACACTGTTCCACTTACATTTTATGTGTTGCGTCATTAAACTTCTCGCACTCCCTCGACTTTCCGTTATAAACAAAGAAGGCATAACACGATTTACATTCAAAGCAGATGTAAATTGAGGGTATGCAAATGCGCTGCAGTTGTGCTAGATGCACAGCCACGTTAGCCGTCAATACAAGCAAGTGGTAATAAACGCCATTCTTCAAGATAGTTCGAGAGTAATACAACAATGGACACACAGTAGTAGATTCTGAGTTTACATAACCTGTTTAATGTGGCTGATGAAAATAAAACCAGTGCCAACTTGATTTGAAGGGGTTATCTATCAAGCACATCTCCTCAGTTCAGAGTTAATCAAGGATACGTATTAAAAACGCGATATTACGCGAAAATTTGAACTTTCCAGTAACTCCAATTTACATTAAAATTATACGCAAGAATGGTTTTTAAACTTAGTAATAGCCTAGCGTTGTAGTACTGGCGTATGATAAATATAATATTTTAGTCATACTTGAAAATTACTTATTAGTTGTTAGTTAACCATCACTTTTCTTACCTCGGTTCTGTTGAAAAAAAATGGTTCGTCTTTTCACTCCTGCCATACATTCTGGTAAGCGATCATCACCACATGTTCAGCCTAGCAATTGACATAAATTTACATGTTCTACACAAGGCCTGAAGACAAAGAATACTCATTTTGCTCTTCACATTTTATGAAACGGTCACAATTTAATGTAATCTAACTATTTTAGATTACTCCTTAAACTAAAAAATATTAAAATAACATTTGTAAACGATGAATAAAACAATTACCACCAGGAGACCTTACTGCCTTATCTGTTAGAATTGTTTTATATTACAAATTGTGACTTTCGAACCGGTATTAGTGATAAAATCGGTTATTAATAACTAAAGATTACCGTAATTATAAGAAACAAATCAAATAGGTTATGTTCGTTAACAGTTACATATTTAGTTCACAAATTTATGTATTTGCTTATCTGTATTCACAGATAATAAGTAGTTTGATTTTTTTACCACATAGCCTATGTTATTAATGACTTGGACGTTTAACTACTAACAGATATCTATGTATTCTTAAGTGCCATTCAAAGATAGATATATATTTTACCAATCACAGATACTATTTACAGCTGGATGTTTTATGGTCACATATGTCATTGCTTAATCGTTAAGACGTTTACGACGTTTCTGCATTCATAAAAGTCATTTAAATACGTTATTCATAGATACGATTTTCATCTTGATGTTTTATAAACACAGATTCCTTTGACAGCTTAGGTAATAATTAGTCACAGATGTTATTCATTAAAGATATTGTCAAATAGATATTCCGTCATTCACAGTCAATATTTAGGCATACAGCTTGATAATTTAGCAATAAAGAATCCATTAACACCTATAATTTACTTGCTAAGCTATTCACAAATGCAATTCAGAACTAAATGCTTTATGATCTTAAAAGTCATTTCCAATTAGATATTGCATCATATCACTATTTAAAAAAGATTTGTGGTATTCAACTAGAGAAGTTAATAATTTATTTATCTTAACTTGATTGTAAACATGATAAAGAAAATTATTTCTTGTAATTTTTCTAAGAGTTTAAGAACTTGATTTCTCGTTGATTTTGTTGACTTGACATTGGTGAGTTTTTCAAAGTGGAATACTGCAATTTTTGTAAAATGTAACGAAAATAAAATTTTTAACAAATCAATCAAGACAAAGGCCTATCTATTATACTACCCATTTATCATTAGTTTATCGTGAATTTATAAAACCTGTTGATGGTTGCTATCGTAAATGTGCTCACTAATAGTTTAAAAATTATCTTAATTTTAAATTTGTGGAAGTCTCTTAAAGCACAATTTCATTCGAACTGGAAATTTCAAACACATCAACAAGTAGAACCGATTTAATATATTTTATAAAAACACAAGCAGAAAACGGTTCATTTTCTCGAGTGGTTTAAAATAAAGTGAGAATAATACGACGTTTGTATCAAACCAGACATCCTTCATGAAAACCACTTCACTCTCTTTAAGCTCTCTGAAAATCTTTCCACTGAGAAAACGTCGTGCTTTTTTGGCCAATTATCTCGTTATTTTCCCTTGTGACAAAGTAAAATGTGCGCGTATTCTTCAGCCTTCAGTTTGGTAATATGGTTGTTATATGAGAAGCGAAAAACGCATTAAGGCTACCTTCAGAAGACGACAAAAGGGAAATTAAGTACGTTGTGGGTAGACACGGAATCCCTTACTGTGCAAGAAGATATTGTCTTATAAATGAAATTAAAGTGAGATAAAAAGCTCGATACAAGGTATCATCTTATACATAGAGGATAATAGGGTAGAAAATAAAAGTAAGAAAAGGTAAACCTATACCCTATTGAGTTATTTAACAGAAGAATAATTAAGAAGGGTAGAATAACCTAGGTGGGGCTAAGGAAAGGGCATATACGTAGGGCTGAGTAACTGCAGTAGCACTCCCTCTCTATTAGGGTGTAAGTTTTCTGGTTGTGCAACTATCAGGATTTAATGATTCCCTGGTAGGGAAATTGAGGGAAAGGGTCGTTTACCTAAAGTATAGCTTCTCTCGAGAATAACTCGATGTGTCTGCCCGTTATATTCCTTAAATAATCAGGAAGGTAAGAGTAAACTAGGCGGGACTAAAGAAGGAGCATGCCCTGGTACTGGGAATAGGGGAAAATATTAATTACGTCATGTGTGCAGGGCTGACTAACTGCAGTAAGACTCCCTCTCTATCAGGGCATAAACAGGAATCTTACATGATGCCGTGGTTGGGGAGTCAGGGAAGAGGATCGCTTTCTTTATACGCGCCCTCAATGGGGGCCAAGAGAGGTAACTAAGTATAGTTAAAATGTTATGAACTGGCAATTGGGGGTTGCAGGCCTTAGCAAGAGGTAGAATACGAGGGAAGGGTGAGGGTGCTCCCAGGTCATTTTCAAAAACATCGACCCTTGGACTTCCTCTGACTCATAGAGTTGTCTCATTATTTTGCTACTCATTAATACTTTTTAAAGTAAAGTAAAAGAACATGAAATTTAAATAGGGCGTTTACGGAAGCATGCTAATAGGATATTCTGGGACGGATAGACCGCGATTTATGGCCCAGATGAAGGATTACGACAGTGCCTGATGTTTTGTAGACGACGAATACATAATATCTACCTACGAGGCAGGTGTCAGATTATAAAATTTGACCTGCCTGGCTATCTGCTTGGCAGAGTCGTTTTTTTCAAAGTACCTTATGTTATTATCCTCTCTTTTTTTGTGGTGGCGATGTAGAAAAGTCGGTGGCCTGCACACAGATTACTGTTACGGTTTGAAGCTGTTGGTATCTCACATAATTAAACCTTGTACGATCAATGTCGCATCTCGGAATGTTAGGAGAATCGGTTTCCTAATTCGAATAAAACTTTAAAAAATATTTGTAAAGAGGTTCATTAACAAAACACCTTCCTAATATAAACGTAAGCGAATTTGAGAAACTTTAATCAAATAAGCTGAGTTACTTGGAATATCGATATACGATGTTGAATAACGGGGTGGGAGAATATCGATTACTATTAATTTTAATAAAACCATACAGCCGTTGTTCATTTTGAATGAAAACGTCTAAAATTGTTTTTAACGCTCCTTATTAAAATAGTATCAGTTGTGGCATAGCTTGACGTAACAGAACAATCTATATTTATTAAAAACTAATAAACAATTGCATTTTTAAAATTGTAACTAAAAATCAGTTTATTGTGCATAAAGCTACTTTAAATATTTTGCAACCTTTTGGTCTCCAGTCTCTTAAATACTGCCTTAGTGATCTTAGAGGTTTGTCACTAAACTCAGAAACACAACAAAGAAAAGTGTTTTACTATTTAGAAGCCTTCAAACAAATAGCTCCAGAGACAGTTACACTTTAATAGACTTACAAATGCGATTGAAACATTACCTTTGATAGGATTAATGTTTGTTAAACTTCCAAAGTGTGCTTTATTGAAACAGACATAATATAGGCCTATAAATTAAACAAAATTGTTCCAGAATTTTCACAACCTGAAATATTATTTTTATATAATTAAATTACCAAACAACCAACCAACCGGCCACACACACACACACACACACACACACACACACACTGCCAAACACACAGAAACACCACACCCAAACACACACACAAACACACAGAAACACACATACATACACACACACACACACACATACACAAATACTCACTCAAACGCACAGTAGCACTACGCCCAAACACACACACACACACACACTTACACACATACACACACACGCGCACACACACACATACACACAGACAAACACACACACGCATACACAATCACACGCACACCCAAACACACAGAAACACCACACTCAAACCCACATAAACAAACAGACACACATACACACACACACGCCCAAACTCACGGAATAACCACACACAAACAAACACACACACACACACACAACCAAACACACCGAAACACAACACTCAAACACAACAACACACACACACAAACTCACACACACACAGACAAACACACACACACACACACACACACACACAAACAAACACACACACACACACATACACACACACACACACACACACACTGCCAAACACACTGAAACAACACACACACACACACACACACACACACACACACACACACACACACACAAATATAGGCCTATAGATTAAACAAAATTGTTCCAGGATTTTCACACCCTGAAATATTATTTTTATATAATTAAATTAGCTCTGTTTTCAGTTATTACTTAGTTTAATTAATTTCTCTTTGGATGATACATTAAAATTAGTTGACAGAACCCCACTACCACAACAGTGTAGACGTAATCTGAGACCTAAACTCTTGGTTTCGTGAGTATTTGAGTTTGTTTGTTTTTCAATATAAAGTAAATAATTTTTTATGACTACAGGTGTTACTTATTGGTTTGGTTATACTGTTGGTTTTTAAGCTCTGAAGCACAAGCAAAGTCATTTGCTTTGTATCAAACTACAAAGCAAGCCGTTGTTTCATAAAATTACTTAATTGGAGAGATAAAGTTCAAACCCAAGATACTGTGACGGGCCTAATTAGCGAATAGTCGTGGCATCGCCTACTTACAATGTACCCTTATTTATTTGATAATAAAATCTAAGTTACTACATTTAAACCTGGATATAAGTTACTATATCTTGAATCTTGCATAACAGAAAAGGATACGGAGTTCCTTTCCCTGATTCGATGCTAGAAAATAGTGGAAATCAGTTGAAAATCTGCTCCTCAAGACGTTAAAACTGAAGAAATAAATAAATGTGAGCCTATGAAGAAAAAGAAAAAACAACGGTCATATTGACAGTCACTTGTCGTGAAAACGACACAAAATGATGAAGAAACAGAAAATAAAAACTTTGAATTAAAAGAAGTGTAGATGAAACGAGAAAAAAATAATTTCAAAAATGGTAAAGAAGGTGTACAAAAACAATTGTGGGTGGGTGCGTGAGGGGGTGAGTGTGTGTGTGTGTGTGTGTGTGTTTGTGTGTGTGTCTGCGCTTGTGTTTGTGTGTGTGTCTGTGTGTTTGTGTATGTATGTGTGTGTGTGTGTGTGTGTGTGTGTGTGTGTGTGTGTGTGTGCGTGTGCTATAAATCAAATTATGTTTATTAAAAACACCATTATATTATTTAACTTTTAAATTAATATTCCCTCGAATATTTTTGAAATTTCTTTCTAAAGCTATTCCAAAGTAAGTAAAATTGAAGTGCTTTGAAGGAAACGGATTGGAAGCCGAGGCAAGATAAATAGATGTCAGTTGCATTGGTAAGCAATTTCTCGTCGCGTAGATTCACCGTTTGTTGAATCAATGTGGCAGGTATTCATGCCACACGGAAGTAGAGAAAACAGACTTATGTGATCGTATCGTTTTGCTTGCGAAGCCTTCTGATTTAAAGTGGTTTTCTATATCAGGGGCTCGAGGCTTTGTACTTGTTGCCTATTTCCGGGTCACATATCGAGAAACGATGTAGATAGAATTTTTTATGAATCGGGAGTGTTTTCGTTTTGTAAAATATAACTAATGTAATGTGTTTACGCCTGTGGTAAAGTTAAATCTCCTAACGCCAATGACGTATTATTGTTAGAGTCATTTGATTGATCATTGAGTAAAACTTATAACGGGTTCAACGACATTCGAAAGTTCCAATTATAATAAAATTATCTTAAAAACAAACACACACACACACAACCAAACACACCGAAACACCACACACAAACACTCACACACACACACACACACACACACAAACTCACACACACACACACACACACACACACACACACACACACACACACACACACACACACACACACACACACACACACACACACACACACTGCCAAACACACAGAAACACCACACCCAAACACATACACACACGCACAGAAACACACATACATACATACACACACATATACACATACTCACTCAAACGCACAGAAACACCACAGCCAGACACACACACACACACACACACACACACACACACACACGTGTCCGCACGTTTATAGAAGTACCAGTAAGGAGAGGGGGATATTTTTAAATGCACATCGACAAAGCCTTTTTTTCTAAACGCCATATTTCATGACATTCATCATATTACATTTACAGATTCCCTTTAACATCTGATCGTAACTGAATTACGAAGCTAAGGAGAATCATTTTGTTTTGTAACTTTGTTCGACATTATTTCGCTAGAACGTTCTAAAACCCATCATGATTCAGAGATAAACCAAACATAAACCTTCATTTACCACAGAAATCGTGGTATTGACGGTGAAAATTAATCTATAAACCCTATAAATAAACCCTAACCACAATAAAATAATCCTAAACGATTGCAATTGACACTAAGGCTTTGATGTTCGCTTTTCAGCTAATATAATAACTAAACAAATATAATTTTTTTTCTAAACTTTATTCCTACCTAACTCCACAAAGAAAATTTTATTTTTATTATTTTTTATTTCATTTCCGAATTAAAATAATATAAATATGTATATACATATCTCAGAATAACAAAATTAAATGGCAAAATAGAAAGTGAATTTCCTTGCAATTGTTTCCATTTTCTTTAATGTGTATAATTATGGACTATTATTTTTGTTTGTTACTATTTATACGCTTTCGTTTTTTTCGCTTGTATTGTGTTTTAATTTTTTTCGTTTTTCTTTCTTTTGAAAATAAGGTTTCAATGACAACCAGTGAGAACAAAAGAATAATTCATATACATCTATGAGAAATACATTTCTAGTTATTGTTAAGTTGGCACTGTGCCATGGCGCCAGATTCGGACATGAATATATTCAGTTCGAATCCGATCTGAATCCCCAAATGTTTATAATTTAATTATTTAACAAATGTTTGAAAATACTGTATTAACATCATTTGTCATCCACTACAAGTTAAAAGCAATGCATTTGAACTTGTTAGGATGAATAAAAACGTATTCTATTAAGGATAGAAAATTTGTACAAGATATGTAGAATTTAATAAAAACGAACACTAACTTAATAATAATTTATTCCTCGAACGCGTTTCAATGACAAAGTCGTCATCGTCAGTGAGATTGGCTAATCTAAATATAACTTAAATTTGTAACATAAATGACAAATAGTTAGGAATAAATTATTGACTGTATCTGGTGGTAGTTACTGTTTAACAATTCGATTTAAGGTTTGTTTTATCCTCGTCAATGATGTTATCTTCACCGATGTTGCTAAAGTTAGATTCGCTTTCAACAACTTAATTCTCTGAAGATTGATAATAAAACGAACGTAAAGATAAAAATTATTTTTTTGTATTTTAAAGACGAAGAAAATAAATCCTGAGGGAAGTAATGTAATCCTCATTCTCTTAAATAGGTGTTTCCGGAATTCTAATGTACTCTAAAGTAAGTAAATAGATTGATGATCCCTTACCAGCAGGAAAAGAGAAATGTGAGGCAATAGATTAATGTTGGTTGCATTGGAAAACAATCCCTCATCACATGAATGTACCCTTTTGTGGGTAGGCCACATTGTGCAGGTGTTTCATTCCCTGAGCAGTATAAAAACATACTTTTGTTATTTTGCTTCAGAAATACTCTGGGAGATTAAATATAATTCTGAATGTTCTATTTAAACAGTTAAGTCTTGCTAATAGATGTTTGTATTTCTTCTTTTAGGCTGCAGTTACAATGTTTTAAGTTTTCAAAGTTTAGTTCTTAGAAAAACGTACAGATGCAGTTAAAGAGAGCTTCTCGGTTGTAGTGACCAATTTTAAGGTTGGAATTAATTTAAAATTAATTCGTTTTATTTTCAATGTCGCTTCTGATTTGAGTAAAATAGGCTGAAAAGGGCATACAATAAATACATTCAAGAAATTAATCAGTAGCTTCTTTTTCGATGCTCTAGCCAGGCTATTGATATTAAAAGGCGTTGATAATATGTATATTTACTGCGGCAGGGAGGGTTATTTAGTGGAGCGCTTGACTCCTTCCGGATTCGATCCTTAATGCTATTTCCGGTACTATTAGACCCCCCCCACAATTCAACTCCTGACAAATGTGTTCCATCCTACTTCGAAAAGAAAATCGGTGGTCTACTGCATTAGTAACACTTCCAATTTATTTTATGTGATACGCGTTGGCTTTGTCATTCATTTCCTTCTATTAGCTTATTTCATCTACCTTTTCAACTACACTGTAGAATATTCCTTCTACCTCAGGACTTCAATGATTGCGTATATCTTTAACAAGGAACCTGACATGCGCAGTAAATACCAAACGGAGAGATTCCCCACCCCCCCCTTTCACGGACCAGGGCAGATAATGCCCTTACTTTAATCTACACTCGATTAACCGTATTTCCAAATCACTCAAAGACATAATCCTTTACTCATCTACAGAAAAAATATGTTGGAAATCTACTGGAAAGTCCTTTAAAAGAGGACCATTTCAAGCGCCATTGACGACGAATTAGGCGACATTTCCTTTGATGTCGGATGCACTAAATTCCACCCTATAAAGGCACTGAAGCTTACGTCACGTGGGGGATGGAACTTACAATGTTCAACCTTAAAACTATTAGATGATTTAATAAAGCACAGTTATAACTTATGGCCGGACCGACGTCGTATGGTTTTATAACAATCTAGTTTTGTATGTAGATCATTAGCTTGCATTCCTCTAAGTGAATGGTCCCCAACTCGTTTATGTCTGTGGACCAAGAAGTCTTAAAGCCAATTACCATGGCTCACATACTTCTTATTTATAACCTAATTCAAACGTTATTAACTAAAATAACTTTTCAAAAACAAACCATTAGTGCAGTTAATGAAGGTAAAAATAGGATATTACCTCTGAATTCTTTGAACCTCCATCGATTATCCTGAAAATTTACAATCAAGCTTATTTTATCCTTAATTTCAAAAGTGATATGGACCCAACTAGCGTTTTTTGCGTTTAATGGGGGGGGGGAATCCACCCTTTCTGCATGAAACTAAAAAGCATTCTAATTTAAACATTCTATCGGTGAAAATATTCAGTTATGTAGAATAAATTCCTTTCATATTTTGAAACATGATTTATTATTTGAATCAAATTTTTCAATCCTTAATAACCACCCTTAAAGCGAAAATCATGGAAAAGTTGTATTTTCTGTAAGGTTCAAAGTTTCCGGAAGGGAATGCCTTCATTGACTGGACTAATTATTATTAAATAAGGAACGTTATAAGCAACAATACTACAAACATATGAATTATAATCTCCAGAGCGCAGGTTACGTTGTACGCCCCCAAAATAATAGATATTTTAAACGTAATATTATCTAATAATGGAATAAAAAATACAAAATTTACTTAGTCGAAACAGTGAAAAGTTATGCCAATTTTTTAATTGCATTTTGTGCAATAATTTACTATCGTTACGCTGAATTATTCTAGAGCTTGAGGCTTCTTAGGGAGCTTTTGTATAGTGTTATTGAACGTTAGTTTTATACATGCTGTAATTATTATGATTGTGTTACTATACAGGCCCCCTCCAGAAAATTCTCAGGCTCCTGGATAATGAGTACGGGCCCGTTCATTACTTCCAACATACAGAAGGGCCATACAGCCCTGTATTTTGCATGATATAAATACATTATTGTGTCCGTGTTAAAACCAACCAGGCCTACTGAACATTATCTGTGTGTGTTAGGTTTTGTTGAAATAAGCTGTCGTTCGTTTACAGGAGCTAAGACACTACATTTTGTGTGAATAGAACTTTCCTTCAACAAGTATTACTTTACCATTAATAGCTTGAGCAATTGCAGATTGTATTTTTTATACTTTATTGATATAAAGTTTTTATCTCT
>JBAIZL010000004.1:45941162-45981162 GCA_036971475.1 Prosapia bicincta
CGTTCATTAAACGTTCTAAGCCCCCCCCCCGGCGTATTTGCCTTACAAAAACTGCTCAGAATGGGCTAGAGCTATCAACATGATCTAAACGTTTATTTGTTTTTCTAAAATTAAAAGTCAAAAATATTTGTTAAATACAACAAACATATTGAATCATAAAATAAACAACAATATGACTTTCATGTTTTCCTATAAACAATGAAACGTATCCATCTAAATAAACAGTACTGAAACAGTTGTATTATTTTATTTTATTTACATAGTTTTACAAACACGTGCAAGTAAAAATACGCTAAATCGGATAGACTCGGGTATAAACATGTTCCGTATGAGCTCCATTCAATTCGAGGCAACACTCGTACAGTTTTGCATAATTTTGGTAAAGTGCGGTAGCTTCATGCTTTATATACACACGGTTACTTTTTCCTGTGGTTGGACGATGGTGGTTGGTGGAGCACCACAAAAATAAACTTCTTCTTAGTCACTCTCCAGACGTTGACGATGATGCTTTGTATGGTAAAGAAGGGTTGTCTGTTGTGTAGCAGTTCCTTTCTTCACTAGTTGTTCTTGCTTTCTATTGCTAAAAGTGCTAGAATGAATAGTACTCCAATGAATAGTAATGGAATGATTGGTGCTCCAATGAATAGTGCTAGAATAAATAGTGCTCCAATGAATAGTGCTGGAATGAATAGTGCTGGAATGATTAGCGCTCCAACGAATAGTGCTGGAATGGATAGTGTTCCATTAAATAGTGCTGGAATGGATAGTGTTTTTATTGAATAGTGCTGGAATGAATAGTGCTCCAATGAATAGTGCTGGAATGGATAGTGTTCCATTGAATAGTGCTGGAATGAATAGTGCTTCTGAAAAACTAATGTGTATTTAGAGATGTTGGTTTGGCTACGGAGCTCTGGAGTGTATTATATCAGTTGTAGTTGTCAACCGATTAAATTTTATGATAGCTTTGATGGGTAAATTGAGATTTGGAAAGAAGAACGCTGAGTCTGAACGTCGAGAGACAACTTGTCTGATGCTAAAGCGCTTTGGAGGAAGGCCCAGAATTAGGCCACAAAGAAATCCTAACGTTATCATGAAATGTATTACTAAATGATGTTTAAATTCCTGCAGCAGGCTTCTTCCTTGCAAATACTTGCCTCCGGTTGACCTTATTCTAAGAGAAGGACAAAGGTTTATTAATCAATTTAACGGCTTCTTATGTGCTAATGTACACTCTGGGCAACGGAAATGCCTCTTTATAGCCGCTTTTATTGACAAATCTGGTTTGTCAACATAATTCAATCTTTTACCCTGCCTTGTATTTACTTTGTTTTTAGCTGACGCTATTTTATGTGTGACTTAAATATGTTTACGGCCCCTCTGCCCCAAAACCTAATAATCAGATTGAACAGTGTAGTCCTTTCTTTAGATTACGTTCAGGTTGTAACGTAATGCGACAATACTACCAGAAAGTAACAAATGTGCTGTAAAGTAATACCGTATTTTAACATTAAGATAGACACAGAAAAAGATTAAGTGTGAAAATTGAGGAACGTTAAGATTAAATGTCAAGACGCGTGAGTTTCTACGTAGCTTGAAATAAAAGCTAGTTTACTCCGAACTGCAGGAACCTTACTTGACCCACATAAAATTAATTGCACTCCCTTAACGAGGACAAGCCGGAACGAAATGATTGCACAATAAACGAGGAGTCATGCTACGTAAAAGCTGCAGCTTCCACCTTCAACCCTGTTTGTTTTTAATGGAAATTTTTAGACAGTTATTCAATTCTGACTGTGCTTTAAGCTCGCCCCCCTCGTCGGTTTATCATCCCTAACAAATCCCAATGAACTTCCTCGACGTGGAATGGCCTTCATTACCAACTCCTGTAGACGACAAATTAGGGTGAACTGTAATTCTAAAATTAACCCAAACACTTTTACTTTAATCTAAAATTCAACTGTAAAAATAAGAAATAAAACAACTATACGTAATTGTATTGGCAATGCCTACGGAAGACTCAATATATTTAGATTTTATGAGTTAGATTTCACTAAAAGATAAATTTTAAATAAGGTGGAAGTAATTTTATTCTTTTCAAACCGTAAGTAATAGTTGAAACAGGTAGTTTTCAAATGACCAATATGACAATCAATCAAGAACTACGCAATGTTTAAATGACCAAGGTTTGCTTCGCTTGATAGTTTTTATATTTATAAAAATGAATTGTACTTTAAAGTTTCATTGGTAAATGTATGCTTTCGTTTTGACAAGTAGTTATAAGAGACGATGTTTTTACTACCTTAATATTCAGGTCTCAATAGCCTGTTTAACTTGGAATATTTTATGAAAACATTTTAAAGCTATTCACTAGTATCATATTATTTATCGTTCTGTAACTACGCTTTTATTCAACACGATGTTTAAATATTTACAAAAATAATAAAAACTTTATAAAAAAAGATTACTTCTCGTTTATTAACTTGAAGACGTTGTCCGGTGAACGCCTTCGGAGCAGCAGTACGATAACCTGCACCAATTTTGCTAGTTAAACGTTGCGTATACCTTGTTTAGTTGACGGTCTAGTAAGTAAAGCAAACCATGATCATTTGAACGTTGCGTATACATCCTGATTAGTTGACACCTTAGTCTTTTGAAAAATATTTTGTAAAACATATATTAAGAATTACCATAGAAACATGGGCTCATTTAAGAAGCACTTCTTTATCAAGCAATTCTAAATCAACTAGCACGCAATATTATATTAAATTACTAAACCGCTTAATTAAAAAATAGCTACAAAGTATCCGGTTGGGATAGGTTTCGGTAGGTTAGGTTAGGTTTGGTTATAGAAAATAAAGTCATGGAGTAAAAAGATCAAGGCTGCTGAAATCATTTACTTAAGAATTCGGGGGAAACTGTCATAAAGGTAATACGACTTACGGGTTTATATTTCGATTATCATGACGCATTCGTAAGTTTTTAATACATTTTATAAGGAGACCTACTTGTTTCGCAGTAAGTCCATTTTCAAAACTTGAATCGTACCGTTCTCCCAAACTTTGAGTTCGTCTTTCTATACCGTTAGACACGCCCCCACCACTTGCATACCTCGCGCCCTATTGGTGCACGCCTACTCTTGCTTCTTGCATCCAACTATTTAATCATTTTAAACTTTAAATATAACGTTCGACTCTGTATTTATTTGCTCATTTATTACATTATTTCAAACTTTCCTTTATAAATTTCTAAAATACTCAAATGGTTTCCTTTTTTAACATAATGTAAAATTTTAAAAATGAAGTTACTCCGAAACGTATCAACAGAGGAGAATATTGAAACATTAGGAATGGCAGAAAATTAACGTAACTAAATGGAAATATTCCTAACAGAAATGAAGATGGCCATATTAATATTTTTAACACTATAAATGTAAAATAAAATGGCATCTCCGATATTTGCGCTTATCTTACTTCTTACTTACTTCTTGCTGCGGACGTCCAGGGTCATGTAACTCCGATGGTCCGATGTCCATAATAAGTTGCTGCAGCCAAGGTCCAAAACTGTTTATCGATCAATATATATTTGCGCTTATCAATGATTTAAATATACTTAATAATTAGTAAACTATATTTACAAACCAATAATAATCTCTATAATACCATACTATATTCATTAATAAATACGCCCCCCACAATGTAATAAATAGGTGGTTGCTGGTATAAACTGAAATAGGGCGCCTGATCTTCGTGTCCCTAACACATGATGTAAAAGATACAACGATTTTACTATATGATAAATGAAGCTAATTAATGATTGTGGTGTATAAGAGACAAACTTATAACTATTTCCCTCAGATAGAAGACCCTTAGAGTGTACACTATAGCTACCATATTTCCTAAATACGTTCCTGGCGGGGAGTCCTCCGCCCCCCCGATCACCCCCCAAAATATTTTTGTTGGTATCTCACTGATGTACAGTGTTTTAAAATAGAAGTACAAGTAGATATTGACGTAGAAACAAGTGATATAAAAAAATTGTTTCAAAGGGAAATCCTACTTAAATCAACAGAGACAATTTTATTTTAGTTTCTTTTTATTTTATAATTACAATTAACGTAATTATGAGTATACATATGTCAAAATAAAAATATTAAGTGGAAAAATTAGAAACCGAATTTTCTTTGCTATTTGACATCTTCCTACCTACATAATATATGGTTTTGGACTATTTTTTTTTTGTTATTATTTATACGCTGTCTTTCTTTTCGTCGCTTGCATTGTATTGTAGCTTCTTTTTGCTTTTCTTTCGCATTACCCGTTTGTGAAAAAGATTCGATACCTTAATCCAGTTTCTTTGGATATTTTATTCTTGATTTTTATTTTTAATCATAGAATATTATTTATGATGTTGTGGGGTAACCATGGCAACAATTTAAGGGTGTGCATTGGAGGTTTCGATGACAACCAGATGGAGGGTAAAAGAAAACTTCATATACAACTTTGAGGAATAAATTTCTAGCAGTGGGAAGGTTGGCTCAGTGCCAAAACTCTAGACTTCCCGCTTGAAGATATTCAGTTCAAGGTTTGCTTCGCTTGATAGTTTTTATATTTATAAAAATGAATAGTGCTGGAATGATTAGAGCTCCAATGAATAGTGCTGGAATGAACAGTACTCCATTGAATAGTGCTCCAATGAATAGTGCTGGAATGGATAGTGTTCCATTGCATAGTGCTGCAATGGATAGTGTTTCATTGAATAGTGCTGGAATGAATAGTACACCAATGAATAGTGCTGGAATGGATAGTGTTCCATTGAATAGTGCTGGAATGGATAGTGTTTCATTGAATAGTGCTGGAATGAATAGTACACCAATGAATAGTGCTGGAATGATTAGAGCTCCAATGAATAGTGCTGGAATGAACAGTACTCCATTGAATAGTGCTCCAATGAATAGTGCTCCAATGAATAGTGCTGGAATGGATAGTGTTCCATTGAATAGTACTGGAATGGATAGTGTTTTTATTGAATAGTGCTGGAATGAATGGTGCTCCAATTAGTAGTGCTGGAATGGATAGTGATCCATTGAATAGTGCTGGAATGAATAGTGCTGCTGAAAAACTATTGTGTAGTTAGAGATGTTGGTTTGGCTACGGAGCTCTGGAGTGTATTATATCAGTTGTAGTTGTCAACCGATTAAATTTTGTGATAGCTTTGATGGGTAAATTGAGATTTGGAAAGAAGAACGCTGAGTCTGAACGTCGAGAGACAACTTGTCTGATGCTAAAGCGCTTTGGAGGAAGGCCCAGAATTAGGCCACAAAGAAATCCTAACGTTATCATTCCTGCAGCAGGCTTCTTCCTTGCAAATACTTGCCTCCGGTTGACCTTATTCTAAGAGAAGGACAAAGGTTTATTAATCAATTTAACGGCTTCTTATGTGCTAATGTACACTCTGGGCAACGGAAATGCCTCTTTATAGCCGCTTTTATTGACAAATCTGGTTTGTCAACATAATTCAATCTTTTACCCTGCCTTGTATTTACTTTGTTTTTAGCTGACGCTATTTTATGTGTGACTTAAATATGTTTACGGCCCCTCTGCCCCAAAACCTAATAATCAGATTGAACAGTGTAGTCCTTTCTTTAGATTACGTTCAGGTTGTAACGTAATGCGACAATACTACCAGAAAGTAACAAATGTGCTGTAAAGTAATACCGTATTTTAACATTAAGATAGACACAGAAAAAGATTAAGTGTGAAAATTGAGGAACGTTAAGATTAAATGTCAAGACGCGTGAGTTTCTACGTAGCTTGAAATAAAAGCTAGTTTACTCCGAACTGCAGGAACCTTACTTGACCCACATAAAATTAATTGCACTCCCTTAACGAGGACAAGCCGGAACGAAATGATTGCACAATAAACGAGGAGTCATGCTACGTAAAAGCTGCAGCTTCCACCTTCAACCCTGTTTGTTTTTAATGGAAATTTTTAGACAGTTATTCAATTCTGACTGTGCTTTAAGCTCGCCCCCCTCGTCGGTTTATCATCCCTAACAAATCCCAATGAACTTCCTCGACGTGGAATGGCCTTCATTACCAACTCCTGTAGACGACAAATTAGGGTGAACTGTAATTCTAAAATTAACCCAAACACTTTTACTTTAATCTAAAATTCAACTGTAAAAATAAGAAATAAAACAACTATACGTAATTGTATTGGCAATGCCTACGGAAGACTCAATATATTTAGATTTTATGAGTTAGATTTCACTAAAAGATAAATTTTAAATAAGGTGGAAGTAATTTTATTCTTTTCAAACCGTAAGTAATAGTTGAAACAGGTAGTTTTCAAATGACCAATATGACAATCAATCAAGAACTACGCAATGTTTAAATGACCAAGGTTTGCTTCGCTTGATAGTTTTTATATTTATAAAAATGAATTGTACTTTAAAGTTTCATTGGTAAATGTATGCTTTCGTTTTGACAAGTAGTTATAAGAGACGATGTTTTTACTACCTTAATATTCAGGTCTCAATAGCCTGTTTAACTTGGAATATTTTATGAAAACATTTTAAAGCTATTCACTAGTATCATATTATTTATCGTTCTGTAACTACGCTTTTATTCAACACGATGTTTAAATATTTACAAAAATAATAAAAACTTTATAAAAAAAGATTACTTCTCGTTTATTAACTTGAAGACGTTGTCCGGTGAACGCCTTCGGAGCAGCAGTACGATAACCTGCACCAATTTTGCTAGTTAAACGTTGCGTATACCTTGTTTAGTTGACGGTCTAGTAAGTAAAGCAAACCATGATCATTTGAACGTTGCGTATACATCCTGATTAGTTGACACCTTAGTCTTTTGAAAAATATTTTGTAAAACATATATTAAGAATTACCATAGAAACATGGGCTCATTTAAGAAGCACTTCTTTATCAAGCAATTCTAAATCAACTAGCACGCAATATTATATTAAATTACTAAACCGCTTAATTAAAAAATAGCTACAAAGTATCCGGTTGGGATAGGTTTCGGTAGGTTAGGTTAGGTTTGGTTATAGAAAATAAAGTCATGGAGTAAAAAGATCAAGGCTGCTGAAATCATTTACTTAAGAATTCGGGGGAAACTGTCATAAAGGTAATACGACTTACGGGTTTATATTTCGATTATCATGACGCATTCGTAAGTTTTTAATACATTTTATAAGGAGACCTACTTGTTTCGCAGTAAGTCCATTTTCAAAACTTGAATCGTACCGTTCTCCCAAACTTTGAGTTCGTCTTTCTATACCGTTAGACACGCCCCCACCACTTGCATACCTCGCGCCCTATTGGTGCACGCCTACTCTTGCTTCTTGCATCCAACTATTTAATCATTTTAAACTTTAAATATAACGTTCGACTCTGTATTTATTTGCTCATTTATTACATTATTTCAAACTTTCCTTTATAAATTTCTAAAATACTCAAATGGTTTCCTTTTTTAACATAATGTAAAATTTTAAAAATGAAGTTACTCCGAAACGTATCAACAGAGGAGAATATTGAAACATTAGGAATGGCAGAAAATTAACGTAACTAAATGGAAATATTCCTAACAGAAATGAAGATGGCCATATTAATATTTTTAACACTATAAATGTAAAATAAAATGGCATCTCCGATATTTGCGCTTATCTTACTTCTTACTTACTTCTTGCTGCGGACGTCCAGGGTCATGTAACTCCGATGGTCCGATGTCCATAATAAGTTGCTGCAGCCAAGGTCCAAAACTGTTTATCGATCAATATATATTTGCGCTTATCAATGATTTAAATATACTTAATAATTAGTAAACTATATTTACAAACCAATAATAATCTCTATAATACCATACTATATTCATTAATAAATACGCCCCCCACAATGTAATAAATAGGTGGTTGCTGGTATAAACTGAAATAGGGCGCCTGATCTTCGTGTCCCTAACACATGATGTAAAAGATACAACGATTTTACTATATGATAAATGAAGCTAATTAATGATTGTGGTGTATAAGAGACAAACTTATAACTATTTCCCTCAGATAGAAGACCCTTAGAGTGTACACTATAGCTACCATATTTCCTAAATACGTTCCTGGCGGGGAGTCCTCCGCCCCCCCGATCACCCCCCAAAATATTTTTGTTGGTATCTCACTGATGTACAGTGTTTTAAAATAGAAGTACAAGTAGATATTGACGTAGAAACAAGTGATATAAAAAAATTGTTTCAAAGGGAAATCCTACTTAAATCAACAGAGACAATTTTATTTTAGTTTCTTTTTATTTTATAATTACAATTAACGTAATTATGAGTATACATATGTCAAAATAAAAATATTAAGTGGAAAAATTAGAAACCGAATTTTCTTTGCTATTTGACATCTTCCTACCTACATAATATATGGTTTTGGACTATTTTTTTTTTGTTATTATTTATACGCTGTCTTTCTTTTCGTCGCTTGCATTGTATTGTAGCTTCTTTTTGCTTTTCTTTCGCATTACCCGTTTGTGAAAAAGATTCGATACCTTAATCCAGTTTCTTTGGATATTTTATTCTTGATTTTTATTTTTAATCATAGAATATTATTTATGATGTTGTGGGGTAACCATGGCAACAATTTAAGGGTGTGCATTGGAGGTTTCGATGACAACCAGATGGAGGGTAAAAGAAAACTTCATATACAACTTTGAGGAATAAATTTCTAGCAGTGGGAAGGTTGGCTCAGTGCCAAAACTCTAGACTTCCCGCTTGAAGATATTCAGTTCAAGGTTTGCTTCGCTTGATAGTTTTTATATTTATAAAAATGAATAGTGCTGGAATGATTAGAGCTCCAATGAATAGTGCTGGAATGAACAGTACTCCATTGAATAGTGCTCCAATGAATAGTGCTGGAATGGATAGTGTTCCATTGCATAGTGCTGCAATGGATAGTGTTTCATTGAATAGTGCTGGAATGAATAGTACACCAATGAATAGTGCTGGAATGGATAGTGTTCCATTGAATAGTGCTGGAATGGATAGTGTTTCATTGAATAGTGCTGGAATGAATAGTACACCAATGAATAGTGCTGGAATGATTAGAGCTCCAATGAATAGTGCTGGAATGAACAGTACTCCATTGAATAGTGCTCCAATGAATAGTGCTCCAATGAATAGTGCTGGAATGGATAGTGTTCCATTGAATAGTACTGGAATGGATAGTGTTTTTATTGAATAGTGCTGGAATGAATGGTGCTCCAATTAGTAGTGCTGGAATGGATAGTGATCCATTGAATAGTGCTGGAATGAATAGTGCTGCTGAAAAACTATTGTGTAGTTAGAGATGTTGGTTTGGCTACGGAGCTCTGGAGTGTATTATATCAGTTGTAGTTGTCAACCGATTAAATTTTGTGATAGCTTTGATGGGTAAATTGAGATTTGGAAAGAAGAACGCTGAGTCTGAACGTCGAGAGACAACTTGTCTGATGCTAAAGCGCTTTGGAGGAAGGCCCAGAATTAGGCCACAAAGAAATCCTAACGTTATCATTCCTGCAGCAGGCTTCTTCCTTGCAAATACTTGCCTCCGGTTGACCTTATTCTAAGAGAAGGACAAAGGTTTATTAATCAATTTAACGGCTTCTTATGTGCTAATGTACACTCTGGGCAACGGAAATGCCTCTTTATAGCCGCTTTTATTGACAAATCTGGTTTGTCAACATAATTCAATCTTTTACCCTGCCTTGTATTTACTTTGTTTTTAGCTGACGCTATTTTATGTGTGACTTAAATATGTTTACGGCCCCTCTGCCCCAAAACCTAATAATCAGATTGAACAGTGTAGTCCTTTCTTTAGATTACGTTCAGGTTGTAACGTAATGTGACAATACTACCAGAAAGTAACAAATGTGCTGTAAAGTAATACCGTATTTTAACATTAAGATAGACACAGAAAAAGATTAAGTGTGAAAATTGAGGAACGTTAAGATTAAATGTCAAGACGCGTGAGTTTCTACGTAGCTTGAAATAAAAGCTAGTTACTCCGAACTGCAGGAACCTTACTTGACCCACATAAAATTAATTGCACTCCCTTAACGAGGACAAGCCGGAACGAAATGATTGCACAATAAACGAGGAGTCATGCTACGTAAAAGCTGCAGCTTCCACCTTCAACCCTGTTTGTTTTTAATGGCAAATTTTAGACAGTTATTCAATTCTGACTGTGTTTTGAGCTCGCCCCTCTCGTCGGCTTATCATCCCTAACAAATCCCAATGAACTTCCTCGACGTGGAATGGCCTTCATTACCAGCTCCTGTATACGACAAATTAGGGTGAACTGTAATTCTAAAATTAACCCAAACACTTTTACTTTAATCTAAAATTCAACTGTAAAAATAAGAAATAAAACAACTATACGTAATTGTATTGGCAATGCCTACGGAAGACTCAATATATTTAGATTTTATGAGTTAGATTTCACTAAAAGATAAATTTTAAATAAGGTGGAAGTAATTTTATTCTTTTCAAACCGTAAGTAATAGTTGAAACAGGTAGTTTTCAAATGACCAATATGACAATCAATCAAGAACTACGCAATGTTTAAATGACCAAGGTTTGCTTCGCTTGATAGTTTTTATATTTATAAAAATGAATTGTACTTTAAAGTTTCATTGGTAAATGTATGCTTTCGTTTTGACAAGTAGTTATAAGAGACGATGTTTTTACTACCTTAATATTCAGGTCTCAATAGCCTGTTTAACTTGGAATATTTTATGAAAACATTTTAAAGCTATTCACTAGTATCATATTATTTATCGTTCTGTAACTACGCTTTTATTCAACACGATGTTTAAATATTTACAAAAATAATAAAAACTTTATAAAAAAAGATTACTTCTCGTTTATTAACTTGAAGACGTTGTCCGGTGAACGCCTTCGGAGCAGCAGTACGATAACCTGCACCAATTTTGCTAGTTAAGCGTTGCATATACCTTGTTTAGCTGACGGTCTAGTAAGTAAAGCAAACCTTGATCATTTGAACGTTGCGTATACATCCTGGTTAGTTGACACCTTAGTCTTTTGAAAAATATTTTGTGAAACATATATTAAGAATTACCATAGAAACATGGGCTCATTTAAGGACCACTTCTTTATCAAGCAATTCTAAATCAACTAGCACGCAATATTATATTAAATTACTAAACAGCTTAATTAAAAAATAGCTACAAAGTATCCGGTTGGGATAGGTTTCGGTAGATTAGGTTAGGTTTGGTCATAGAAAATAAAGTCATGCAGTAAAAAGATCAAGGCTGCTGAAATTATATACTTGGGGATTCGGGGGAAACTGTCATAAAGGTAATACAACGTATGGGTTTATACTTCGATTATCATGACGCATTCGTAAATTTTTAATACATTTTATAAGTAGACCTACTTATGAACGTGAATGCTGCATCGAAATGAAAAATCATATTAATATAGAACGAAAACATAATATCTCAATACCGACGCAGACGTTGTTAGTGGAAAGCGGAAATGTAGTGTTTTCTCTGTTTATTGACTAAATAAATAAATATCTTTGTCAATCTGATCTACAAAGCAAGATATACATTGCTTCGTTGTAACTTGAATCAACAGTGACAATTTTATTTTAGTTTCTTTTTATTTTATAATTACAATTAACGTAATTATGAGTACACATATGTCAAAATAAAAATATTAAGTGGATAAATTAGAAAGCGAATTTTCTTTGCAATTTGACATCTTCCTACCTACATAATATATGGTTTTGGACTATTTTTTATTGTTATTTTTCATACGCTGTCTTTCTTTTCGTCGTTTGCATTGTATTGTAGCTTCTTATCGTTTTTCCTTCGCATTGCCCGTTTGTGAAAAAAGATACGATATCTTAATCCAGTTTCTTTGTTTATTTTATTCTTGTATAATTTATTTTTAATCATAGAATATTATTTATGATGTTGTGGGGTAACCATGGCAACAATTTAAGAGTGTGCATTGGAGGTTTCGATGACAACCAGATGGGGGGTAAAGGAAAACTTCATATACAACTTTGAGAAAAAAATTTGTAGCTGTGGGAAGGTTGGCTTAGTGCCAAAACGCTAGATCCCCACACTTGAAGATATGCAGTTCGAATACGACCTAGACCTCCGAAGGTTTATAGTTTAATTATTGAATGAATGTTTGAAAAAAAACTGTATTAATATCAATTGTAATCCACAAAAGTTTAAAAAACGTATTTGAACTTGATTGGATGATTAAAAACGTATTTTATTAATGATTGAAAATTTATACAAGGTATATATATATATATATATATATATATATATATATATATATATATATATATATATATATATGTATATATATATAGGCCTATATATATATATATATATATATATATCACAGGAGCTAATAGAAAGAATTGAATAAAAACACGCAAAAAATAAATAACTAACAGTATTTTGTAAATAACATACCGGTACCTCAAAAGCTGCTCCTACATAGCAAAGTAAACACGGGGAGTGTAAACTGAACACAGCTTAACCTGAGGTATCGCGAAGGCTGGAAGGTAAACACACCCGACTTATGCGAGATTTGTTCCATAAACTATTCACATACGTTTGTGTATACATCGCCTTCTAAACTGTAATGTGGCAGGATATTTAGCCGTAACAGCTGGGCCATACCAAGCTCTGTGTAGTTATATTATATTTTATTATTTTAAAATTACTATATAACTTATGAGTAGAAACGAAGTATTCGGAAAAGATAGGTTTTACTTCATAGAATTACTTCCTAAAAAGGCTTTTCTGTCAATTAAGGTTTTTTATGGCGGTTTTATTGTTTGTGACATTCAGTATCACGATTTTATGTTTCAGAATGAATTGTTGAATAACAATAACAAAGACTCGTTTATATTTGTAAAAATAATATGAAAAATTTTTTAAAGCAAATGATGTCAATAAAGATAAATTTTTCATGGTTTGGTTAATTCAAGTTTGTTTGTTTATTTTATTCCTTTCATCTATTTTTAATCTTACAGCACTATTTATTGTGGCAACCATGACAACAGTTTAAAATTGTGTACAATGGAGATTTCGATGATAACCAGATGGTGGAAAAATTCATGTCTTTGAGAAGTTCATTTCTTGGTATTAGAAAGTTGGCGTAGTGTCATCACGCGATAAGCTTTGAACATGAAGATTCACAGTTCTAACTCAGCTAAACCCAGAAGTTTTTATAATTTAATTATTGAATAAATATTTGAAAAGCCTTTATTAATATCAATTATAATCAACTATAGGTTTAAAAAAAGTTTTTGAAATTGATCAGATTAATAAAAACAAGGGTTTTCAGATTAATAAAGTATTTTATAAAGGTTTGAAACTTTTAAGATATATATGAGAAGAGTGTGAGCTAATAGCAGAAATTTAATAAAAAAACAAACAAATCGAATTTAGGCCAGTCATTGTTGACAATTATCGATTCATATAAATACAAATATAGTCTGATTTATTACTCATAATTGTTTCTTGTATCGATTTCCGCATTGGAATCGTTTGGAGAATCTCAATCAAGGCCACAATTCACGTCCAAATTAATACGTTCCAATATTCTTTTTAACTCATTCATGGTTTTAATCAATTTTAATCCGTTCACTCTGGGTTCAAAATCCGTTTAAAACGAACGCACAAACAATTTTCCGTTAAGTACCGGCACATTTAGATGTCAGTTTTTTGCAGCTATGAACCGCTCACCCAACACGCGCTCTGCGCAGCGCAGCTCCTCTTCGAACGGTTCAACAGAACGGGTGTTTGATGGATCAGGTGAAAGAATTGCGTAATGAAGGCAGTTTTGAATGGGCTTCGATCTCACTCATGAGTGGTGAAGTGATCACTATAAAATAGATACACAAAGAGCGTATTACAGTACAGCAGCCTTTGTGCAGAAATGTTTGGAGTAAACTGATTGGCAAACCAACTCTAATGGGAATGACAATGTACACATCGTTCGTGTGACAGTTGCAGAGTCCTTTGTTGTTCAGTGCCCAGTGTAGGATGATTATTTGCACTTTTAAGCTATACACGGTAAATATTTGCAAAACTTTATCCATGACAGATTTTTAACATGAGTTGTTTAGTTTATAATACCAATGACAAGCTATTATTATCATCGGGTTCTAGATAGAATAATCTAAATTTATAAAATATGTCCTGACTGATTCATTCCTAATCAACACACAACCTCAGCTATAATAGTCACAGGCGTTAGATTTGGAGGAAACCTTTGTTTAGTTTTGCAGGGGCGTTATAAAGCGGGGGTTTTACAAAATTTTAATTTTAAGTTTTTTTGAAACCATTTCGTTATATAACTCATATAAGCGATCAGCTCTTTCAAACACGAAAAATAACAATCGAGTAGAGTCTTTGAATCACGTAAGGGATCAACTATTTAAAATCAGTCAATTATGAGCTTAGGTAAATATATACCCTTAAATGAAAATGGTGAACTTATGCCAAAATTCCTATAGTGGGTGATGGTACCTGTCTCGTCGATCTTTGTCTTACATCGTGCACGAAAGAAGAAGGAAGAACTCGTGTTCGTCGTGGCGAAGTGTTATACATCGTACAAAACTGGCATGGATTTGTTGCTTTTGTCATGTTTTGTGATTTAAATAAGTATATAAAAATGATTATGGTGTCGTTTAATGTTAATGATATACATCCTCGTGAATAAATTCTCATAAACTTTATGTTTGAAAGTTTTTTAATAATAATTGTAGGCCTATAAAAACTGCTGTTTCAAATTATCGACTATATAAGTAGGCCTTTAATAAACAAAAAATAACCAAAATTATCGTATAATCAACTTATATAAAAAAATGTAAGTGAATCCTACTAAGGTTAACAAACAAAAATTTTATTTTAGTTACCCTAGAGCGATATTTATGATATTGTGTGGTAACGATGGCAACAGTTTAAGATTGCATAATCGATGTTTCGACGACAACCAGATGAGGGAAAAATTCATATACATCTTTGAGAAATATATTTCTAGGTATTGAAAAGCTGAATTTTCTTCATTACCTATGGCCTCTTTATAGTTCCCTACCCCGCAGGGGGGGGGGGGGGGTTGCGGACTAGCCGCACCTACGAGGGGTTTGGCGTCCCTCGTGGTACCCTAGCCTAACACTACACCACTCACAAAGCATACACATAGACACACACAAAGCATATTCATATACACTAACAACTTCACTTAGGAAATATGACTGGTCAGAACCGTTGCGCGTTGGGAGTGCTGAAAATTCCAGAGCTTGACTAACTCTGGTCTGGAACGCTGATGTGAGCTTGCTCTGCCGAAGACGTAAGCGCGGTTTCTGGTCAACCACCCGCTTCAGTCCTTGGTCAGGGAGTGTCCGCGGTGCACAGGTGTCGGAGCTTGTGCACAGTATTACGAGTTCTCGACTGATGCCCATCCAGTCGAGCTAAAGAGAATACTATAGGCTCCAGAGCTCTGGAGGTTAAAAATGATCGCAAGTGATCCAAGTGTGTACCCGTTCCTATAGTCTCGCCCGTAACGCCAGACACGATGGTTGGCTAAAAGCATTCTATGGATCCTAAAACTAAGTCAAATTGTTTGAGTTTAAAGAGGACTCGTCAGGATTCACCTGATGAGCCTAAAGTTGATGATTTGAGAATGAAGTTGATGGTGGAAACGTCACAAGCATTGCCATCGCCCAAATATTTGATAATTTCTTTCCGAAGATGGAAAGGGTTTGTCTAGAGTTTTCCGTTTCTTATAAATAAGGCAATTACTGCCTGTGCTGGAAGTCCTGTCTCATCTATCAAAAAATTAAGAAAGGGGACACTGCTTGTTACTACTAGTAGTGAAAAACAGACCCGATCTCTTTTAAAAACGACTTCCTTCTTTGACCAAGTCAAGGTGGCTGTGGCTCCCCAAAGATCGTCGAATTTCTCAAAGGGGGTCATTACAGGTAGGGACTTGATGCACGTCCCAATAAATGAAATCAAGGTGAACTCTCGTCACAGTCTGTTACGGATGTTGCTGTTGTTATGAAATCTGAAAATGCGAGAAAATTGCAACAGCCTCTTTCATACTTACTTTTGGGAAACCAGATATTCTTGAATATATTAATGCAGGTTACCAAAGGCTGTCAGTGAGGCCTTATGTAGCTAACCCTCGGCGATGCTTCAAGTGTTAGCGTTTTGGGCACATTAGTTCTGCGTGTTCTAAACAGGGTGAATGCGGCAAGTGTAGCATGGAAGGTCATGATGAAAAATATTGCGGTAACCCCCCGAAGTGCGCTAACTGTGGGGGCGATCATCCAGCGCGATCTTACAACTGTCCTCACTTTAAGGAGGAGAAAGCAATCCTTGGCATTATGGCTAACCAGAGGATATAATTTGCTGAAGCTAAGAAGATCTTTAAAGCTTCCCAACCAAACGTTGTCAATAAATCTTATGCTGCTTCCGTGAGCGCTACAAAGTCGTCCTGTGCCAACTACGCAGACCTGACCGGAAAAATTGAAGCCCTTACTGAGCAGGTTGCACGCCTTCTGTCTTTAGTGACAAATGGAATTTCAGTAAGTGACTACGTCGAGTAATCTGCTAGTACGTAGCAAATCAGCCGATACAGGCATTCCTGCACAGGTATCTTTCCACAAAGGAAAGACTCTTAGAGGAACAATTAATAAGTCTGAAAGCGTTAAGTCCATTAGAGGGTAGGAAGAATAAATTAAATTTTGATGTTTTAAAAAAGAATGCACCAATTAAAGTTGGTGAAAAAAAAGAAAAAAAAGCAACGGCCAAAGGAGGGGCCCATTCCATCTCACCTCCTGAGCAAACAAATTCCTCGAGTTCCATCACTGCAATAGCGGTGATGGAATCCAATGATACATTGCCTGAAGCGTCTCCTAACGTTCCAGGTAAATTAACATTTAAGGCCAACAATGAGAGCCAGGGCAATCCTTTTCACTAAATAACAATGTCCACTCCTAAACAGTCCGTGATTCAGTGGAATATTAACGGGGTTAGAAGCCACATTGAGGATCTCAAAGTAATTGTGAGGGATGTGTCCCCTATGTACATTTGTATTCAGGAGACACATCTCCATGAATCGCACAATTTCCATCTAAGGGAGTATTCAGTTTACAGATCGGACTTCGTTACTGAAAATCGAGCCAGAGGTGGCGTAGCCATTCTGGCCCGTGACTGTGTCGACGCCGTTTCTTTGAACTTAATAACTCCCTTACAAGCAGTAGCTATTAAATCATCTGTTTCATACAAGCTCACTCTCTTTTGTGTCTACTTTCCACCAAGTGACAACCTGCAACAGAGAGATATTGTAGACTTTATAAATCAGTTACCGACTCCATTTTTATTAGTTGGCGATTTTAATTCCCACCATGTTTCATGGGGCTCACCAGGATGCAACTCATGAGGGCATCTGGTTGAAAGTGTCATATCAGAACTGGATTTATACCTGCTAAATGACGGTTCTCCGACACATTTAGCAGCGTCTACAGGCGGATGGACAGCTGTTGACTTGTGCAGTCCTGCTCTGGCTACAAGGCTAACATGGTCAGCATTGCCTGATCTCTACAGTAGCGATCATACTCCCATTGAGATCTCTTTGTATGACTCCTCATCCTGTTGTGGTCAACATTCCCGTTGGATCTTGAAAAAAGTCAACTGGGAACAATTCTCACAAGACCTAGAATCACTGGACGTGGAAGACCTGGCTCCAATTGATGACATTGTAAATTCAATTACCAAAACTATTTTGAATGCCGCCGGAAAGGCAATACCGAAAACCTCATAGACACCACGGCGACCACCTGTTCCGTGGTGGAATGATGATTGCTCTGTAATAATTCGTTTACGAAGAAAAGCTTTGAAGAACCAGTTCAATAGAAATCCAACGAATGAGAATTTGGAAAAATATAAAATCTTCCGTGCGAAAGCCCCGGAGAATATTTAGGCAAAGTAAACGAAAATCATGGTCTCAGTACATTGGCACTATTACAAGAACTACAGCTCCATCCACAGTATGGAAGAAATTACGATCCGTCTGTGGCATTTCCGTTCCGATGCCATTAATTTCATTAAGGCATCCACATGGAGTCATGGCCACGGACTATGAGGAAATTGCCGATGTGCTAGCGTTATCGTTCTCAAAATATTCTTCATCTTCTGCATACAAGGACGCTTTCCAGGTGTATAAACGTAAACCGGAATCCAACCTTTCACCGTTGGATTATCTGGAGACTCTTGTTTGAATATCCATTTCTCTATCGACGAACTAGAGTCAGCTCTCTCGTCAACGAAGGATTCAGCTCCAGGCCCGGATGATATGGTATACTCCATGATTAAAAATCTGCCACAGTCGGCAAAACTAGTTCTCCTTCGGATATACAATCGTATATTCGGAGAGCACGGTTTTCCCCATGCATGGTTAGAAGCGACAATAATTCCTCTTCTAAAACAAGGAAAGGACAAAACTAATCCCAGTAGTTACAGACCCATCTCTCTGACCAGCTGCTTATGCAAACTACTGGAGAAGATGGTCAACCGTCGTCTTGTCTGGTATCTAGAAACAAACAAACTTCTTACTAACGTCCAGTGTGGTTCCAGACAAGGACGTTCATCAGTTGACCGATTGGTTTTGTTGGAGTCAGCTATACAGAATGCCTTCATCTTACGACAAACACTGGTAGCTGTTTTCTTTGACCTTGAGAAGGCATATGACATGGCATGGAGTAGAGGAATTTTGAACTATTGAAATCATGGGGTATACAAGGTAACATTCTTGCTTTTATACAAAATTATTTGAATAACAGGATTTTCCGTGTACGTCTAGGAGACATATATTCTGATCGTTACGAACTAGAGAATGGTGTACCACAGGGTGGCGTGTTGATAGTGACGCTGTTTGCCGTTGCCATCAACAGCGTCACTTCAAACGTACAGTCACCGGTCCACTGTTCCATGTTTGTAGACGATTTTTGCATATATGTGGCTGCTAGAAGTATGGCAACAGCGGAAAGATCCTTACAATTAATCATTAATAAATTGCAAGAATGGACCAAATCTACGGGCTTTACGTTTTCGGCTTCGAAGACCCAGTGTATAGCATTTAGTCGTCGCAGGCAACACCAGGAACCTATTCTTTATCTTGATGGTACGCGGCTTCAGACCGCGGATAATGTGAGATTTTTGGGTCTCTTATTGGATAAAAGACTTTCATGGAATCCGCATGTGAGTGATTTGAGGACCCGGTGCAGCAAGATATTGGATATGTTGAGAATACTTAGTGGTACAAATTGGGGAGCAGACAGAACCTGTATGCTCCGTTTCTATCGTGCCGTTGTAAGATCGCGCATAGATTACGGCTGTATAGCCTATTCATCTGCTCGACCTACGGTTCTGAAACTCCTGGATTCAATACATCACGCTAGCCTTAGACTTTCTACAGGTGCTTTTAGATCTAGCCCTATCTCCAGTCTTCTAGTTGAAGCTGGAGAACCATCTCTCTCAATGCGACGTCAAATGCTACAAATTTCATATTACACCGGTCTTCGAAGTAAACCTAAACATCCGGCATTCAAAGCAGTTTTTGATAACTAGCTCGAGGATCGTTACAATGTGCGTCAACGTTCACTGCTCCCTTCGGAATAAGAGCGTTGCGCATTTTTAGTAATCTAAATTTAGAACATCCACCTATATTCGAACGAACATCATGCTACATCCCTCCATGGATAATACGAATGCCAAAATTTGACTTCTCATTGTCCATGTACCTAAAACACAATACTCCTGACGTTATTTATCGTCAACTAACTCACCAACATACTGTGACCATATTCACTGACGGTTCAAAACTGGACAATGAGATAGGTTGTGAATTTTATATGGAAGGACAAACCTTCATTTGCGGATTGCCCTCAGCCTGTAGCGTTTCTACTGCAGAACATTAGGCAATTTTCCAAGCTTTATGATCAATTCCGTCTGCAACAATTAAATATCTTGTATGTTCCGATTCCAAAAGTGCTCTCCAGGCTATTCAGGAAATGCACTCCAAGAACCCATTAGTTGGAGACATCTAGTGCTCAATACACAGGCTCCAATTACGGGGTATCGAGGTGTCATTTCTCTGGGTGCCTGGTCACTGCGGAATATTTGGAAACGCTAAAGCAGATGAAGGTGAAAAATTAGCTACAAGTATGGTGCCATCGACACAACGTGTGATGGCATCAGATTTTGTATGCAATGTTAAAACTACACTATTCTCTGCTTGGAATGAAGAATGGCAAAATGTAAATAGAAACAAGCTGAGGGACATAAAAAATACCGTCCGACCATGGAGGACACCTGTTCGTTCGAATCGTAGGTAGGAAGTGGTGGTAACTCGACTTCGCATCGGCCACTCTTTGTTAACGCATGGATGGTTGATACGATTCGAGGATCCACCACTATGTCAGTTTTGTGGGAGTACCATCACAATTAAGCACATTTTGCTTGATTGTGATGAGTTGAGAGATTTGTATATACGTTACGATATTCGATGTAGTTTAAAGGTGGTTTTAAGAGACGATGTCACGGCTATCGACCGTGTCATCGCTTTCTTACGCTACCTGAATCTATTTAATAATATTTATATTATGTATAATTTTAGTTTCTTTAATTTGATTTACAATTAGTATTTAACATTTATTGTATTTTATTTTGTTTATTTTGATTAGTTTTATTTATGTAACATTTATTTTAAAATAAAACTTTAGTTAGGCGATGATAACTTTGATAGGTTTTTCGCCTGGAAAAAAATATATATATAGTTCCCTAACAACTTCTTTAGTTATTTGCAGTGGCAATTGTCACGTTCAAATTACTATTTTTTCCTAGATATTTTCTAATTTTATTAGACAGTAGTAGATGGTGTGTTATTTTTACCAATTCTTCCCCTTTTTATCTCTTATTCATGCACTTCTTTGATTTCCTATTGTCATTTTTTTCATCTTTTTGTGGATTTCATCTATAAACATTTCAGTGTATCCATTGAACCTTGCTACACTATAAATGTGATTCACCTCGCTTTTATAATTTTCTTCTGATAAAAGCAGATTATCCAAATGATGCGCCATAGAATTGAACGCTGCTTTTTTTGTGTGATATTGTGTGAAATGAATCACTGGTGATAAATCTGCTCCTGTGTGATGGTTTTCCATAAATGTTAAAATTAAAACTTAAAGTATTGTTTATTCTTGATACTAGAACATCTGAAAATAGTAAATATTTCTCTTTTTCTTTGTCAACCTTAAAATTTATACTTGGAAAAATACTATTTATTGCGTTACAAAACTTGACCAGGTTTTGTTCATTGTCAAACACTGCAAACAAGTCATCCCCAAATCTGAGCCTTTTTAGCATTCATTTCGAAATAACTCATAAAAATGTTGGCTAAAAAACGTGATAGAGGGTTACCCATAGGGGTGCCTTCCTTCTGGATGTGAATTTTATCGTTAAACTGGAGACTATTTGAATCAAAAACAAATGAATAAATGAAATATATTCATCTACTTTATTCCTATTACATCCTTAATTTTTTAACCACATTTTTATCAAGTCAACTGTTTTATCTATGGGTACACTTGGATAAAATGATACATCAAACGAAACAAGGTATTCACTGGACGAAATACATAAATCCTTAACCTTATTAACAAATTCATGTGTTTTTTACTGCCATTTATGGAGGCAGAACAAACTGTTGGAGGCGTGGTGTCAACCATTTTACAATTAAATATGTTGGAGAATTATTTCCAGATACTATTGGGCGTATTTTTCTTTCATCTTGTGGTAAACAGTACAAATGTGGTAATAACGGGTTTGAAACAGGTAATTTTCTTTTTAATTCACTATCCACTACACTTTTAAATTTTTTTTAAAAGTTTCGTTGATATTTTTGTATATTTTACTAGGGGGTTTCTATTTATTGTTGAATACGGCCCTACTCTAAGTATTTCCTCTACTATTTCTATTTATTCCATTCTGTCCATAACTACGATGGCGTTACTTTTATCCCCTTTTAAATAAAATACATTTTCTTCCTTAAACTCTGAAATATTTCATAGTAAATATTCTTCTTCTTTGAAATAATTTCCTGAGATGTAATTTGGTTTACCAATTTCTTTTTAAAATCAGTCCTAACAATATGTTTTATTTCCTGATTTTAGAACTTTAAGGCTGATTCAACGTCGATTAAATTCACATTATCTTTAAGTCGATCTTTTTCCAAATTTCAAACCTTTGTTTAACAGTCCTATTTCCTCTTGACTGAATTTTTCATTACTACAATTATAAACCAAATCTTGTTTTTGGAAATCTTTCATAAAATATCCGTTCCTATTATTAGAAATTTTAGTACATATTTATTTATAATTTCTTATTTAATCGATTTATCTTCAAATCATGTTTATGCCTTATTACTGCTAACATTTTTTTCATATTTCACATTAAAATCGTATACCCACTTGAATTATGCAAAATTTTAAGGTGGAGCTCATATGCTTGTAATTCCAAATTTGCTAGCTTAGAATACAATGATTTAGTTTCTAAATTCAACCAATACATTTTAGCTGCATTTTTCACTTGCCTTGTTGAAAAATTAACTGTGTGGATGTTCACTTTCATGAAATTTGGGGACACATACTTAAAATAATTGCATATACTTCTAATAAGCAAAATATAAGTACGTGTACAATAGGTCAGAAGGGGCAATAGAGACTCGTACGTTATGCCATAAATGCTCATATTAACCTTATTGTTTATGAGTTTATGATAGTAATTCTATCAAATGACATCCCTTCTGTGGGAAAATGGATATTGAAGATTGCAACATTTATAGTTCAAGGTCAATTTATTATTTACATGTTAGTAGTTATCAATTACTGGAGAAAGTGCGCCTTGGGGTATTTCATCTACTCACCTGTATGAGTGGAGAAATATTGATTTAAGTAGGAGATTTTTCTGTTTTATGGTTTATAAGTCTACATTAAGAATTGTGGTATATTAGGTGAAGAGTATCAGGAAAATTACATTTTCAACCTTAAATATTATAAAGAATTAATAGCTTCACGTTTACACGTATGGCGTGTAGCGGTTGTGGCATGGTACATATCAAGATCAAGTGTGCACTTGCAAAGCTAGAATATCAAGGAGGCGTGGTATAGTATTGTTATTCCAAATAATTTACAATATTTTTTAAAAGAGTTTCGCCATTTTATTTTTCAGATCATTTAAAAAATACTGGGAATTATGTATTTATAAGTTTTCAGTTGTCGTAGATTACTGATGGAAGAAGTTGAAAGTAAATGTAATTTCTGAAACCGACAGTTAATAATTTACCAAAAAATATATAACGAAATTTTTATGTTTGTAATTCTTTTAAAATTATTTATGAAAACTCAAAATGTGTAATAAAATGAATCTAAAGTCTTGTATGCAGTAAAAGTCTTGTATGCAGTATATATATATATATTCTTGATATTTTACGTTGTCCATTGTTTTTCCGTTGCACTGACTTTATGAAGTTAATATATTACTATTGTAAGTAATTTTATCCAGCATTAAGTGCAATGATTTTACCTTGAGTGATGAGGCGCCTTTCGGTCACTTGACCATTGTCACCTTGAGTGATTCGACAATGGTCAAGTGACCGAAAGGCGCCTTATCACTCAAGGTAAAGTCATTGCACTTAATGGTGGATAAAATTACTTACAATAATAATATATTAACTTCATATATATATATATATATATATATATATATATATATATATATATCGCAATATGTATTCTTGTGTATTAATAAAGAACTAAGTCAAAATACAAATACAAGAATTATAATTGAATTTACAATTCAATTACAATTCTTGTATTTGTATTTTGACTTAGTTCTTTAAATATAATGTTATTAATTTAATTTCAATCCGTCGAAGTTTCAGCCATTTACAGATTTCTTATTTTCGTTTTATAGAAGAATATGTAAATGACTAAAACGTCTACGAAAAAAATTAATGACATTAAATCACCATAAGTAATAATTGAGCTGGCTTGTGAGTTAAGGCTATAAATTAATAAATAACTTCACATGAACTCACAAAACAATATGCTTTATTGTTATTCGCGTTGAAATAAAATATATTAAATTACGGTGTAGTTGTCAATTTGATGTAGTGTCACTGATAATGTTGACATAAGTTATTGAAAAGCGTTCGACAATAAGGTATATTGTTTTCCAAGTTCGTGTGAAGTTATTTATTTATTTAATAACTAACCAGTACATATATTGTTTTGGCTACCCACCAGGGTCCTGTTTATGTATATTTGAATTATTTAAAACATGTTCGAAGTGTAACACTAATAGTACCCCTAAGTTGCGTATTAGATCGACCAATGCGAAAGGATTTGAATACAAAAACTTTCACGTTACAAGGCGCAGACTTGAATAGGAATTGGTGTCTGATGAGAGAACCAGCTCCTGTAACAAGATTCCAACCGTGCAATCTCGCCCGGAAACAGTTTTACAGCTTTAAGTGCGGAGAGGATTACGGTTCAGTGAACTACTGGAGTCATTTTTTAACTTTACAGCTTTAGGACGACTAATCAATATAATTGATTGCGATAAACGAAATAAAAAAATGTGTTTCAAACGTAGGTATGATTAGGGGGTAACGTCAAATCCTCTTTAGACACGGTGGCATACGTGGAGTATGACTACCCTCTATTCCTTTGTGAAGCAGTGTAATATTGTCTCATAAATGCTATAAACCGCAAAGGAAAAGTGAAATTGAGTATTGCTAATCTGAGTGCGGACCCGTGTAATGCGTGTCTCATACAAAGAACAAAAGGCAAACGACCAGTGATAGTGAGTATTGCTAGGATCTGTGCGCGGACCCATGTAATGCTTGCCTCATAGAATGTACAAACCTCAAAAGAACAGTGAAAGTGTGTATTGCTAGGATCTATGTTCGGAACCGTGTAATGCGTGTCTCATAGATTGTACAAACGGCAAAGGACGAGCTAACGTGAGTATTGCTAGGATCTGTGCGCGGACCGGTGTAATGCTTGTCTCATAGAATGTACAAACCTCAAAAGAACAGTGAAGTGAGTAATGCTAGGATCTATGTTCGGAACCGTGTAATGCGTGTCTCATAGATAGTACAAACCGCAAAAGACGAGCTAACGTGAGTATTGCTAGGATCTGAGTGCGGACCCGTGTAATGCGTGGTTCATAGAATGTACAAACCTCAAAAGAACAGTGAAAGTGAGTATTGCTAGGATCTATGTTCGGAACCGTGTAATGCGTGTCTCATAGATTGTACAAACCGCAAAGGACGAGCTAACGTGAGTATTGATAGGATCTGTGTTCGGAACCGTGTAATGTGTGTCTCATAGATTGTACAAACCGTAAAGGACGAGCTAACGTGAGTATTGCTAGGATCTGTGAGCGGACACGTGTAATGTGTGTCTCATAGATTTTACAAACCGCAAAGGACGAGCTAACGTGAGTATTGCTAGTATCTGTGAGCGGACACGTGTAATGGGTGTCTTATAGTTTGTACAAACCGCAAAGGACGAACTAACGTGAGTATTGCTAGGATCTGTGTGCAGAACCGTGTAATGTGTGTCTCATAGATTGTACAAACCGCAAAGGACGAGCTAACGTGAGTATTGTTAGGATCTGTGTTCGGAACCGTGTAATGCGTGTCTCATAGATTGTACAAACCGCAAATGACGAGCTAACGTGAGTATTGCTAGGATCTGAGTGCGGACCCGTGTAATGCGTGGTTCATAGAATGTACAAACCTCAAAAGAACAGTGAAAGTGAGTATTGCTAGGATCTGTGAGCGGACACGTGTAATGTGTGCTTCATAGATAGTACAAACCGCAAAGGACGAGCTAACGTGAGTATTGATAGGATCTGTGTTCGGAACCGTGTAATGCGTGTCTCATAGATTGTACAAACCGTAAAGGACGAGCTAACGAGAGTATTGCTAGGATCTGTGAGTGGACACGTGTAATATGTGTCTCATAGATTGTACAAACCGCAAAGGACGAGCTAACGTGAGTATTGATAGGATCTGTGTTCGGAACCGTGTAATGTGTGTCTCATAGATTGTACAAACCGTAAAGGACGAGCTAACGTGAGTATTGCTAGGATCTGTGAGCGGACACGTGTAATGTGTGTCTCATAGATTGTACAAACCGCAAAGGACGAGCTAACGTGAGTATTGCTAGTATCTGTGAGCGGACACGTGTAATGGGTGTCTTATAGTTTGTACAAACCGCAAAGGACGAACTAACGTGAGTATTGCTAGGATCTGTGTGCAGAACCGTGTAATGTGTGTCTCATAGATTGTACAAACCGCAAAGGACGAGCTAACGTGAGTATTGTTAGGATCTGTGTTCGGAACCGTGTAATGCGTGTCTCATAGATTGTACAAACCGCAAATGACAAGCTAACGTGAGTATTGCTAGGATCTGAGTGCGGACCCGTGTAATGCGTGGTTCATAGATTGTACAAACCTCAAAAGAACAGTGAAAGTGAGTATTGCTAGGATCTGTGAGCGGACACGTGTAATGTGTGCTTCATAGATAGTACAAACCGCAAAGGACGAGCTAACGTGAGTATTGATAGGATCTGTGTTCGGAACCGTGTAATGCGTGTCTCATAGATTGTACAAACCGTAAAGGACGAGCTAACGAGAGTATTGCTAGGATCTGTGAGTGGACACGTGTAATGTGTGTCTCATAGATTGTACAAACCGCAAAGGACGAGCTAACGTGAGTATTGCTAGTATCTGTGAGCGGACACGTGTAATGGGTGTCTTATAGTTTGTACAAACCGCAAAGGACGAACTAACGTGAGTATTGCTAGGATCTGTGTGCAGAACCGTGTAATGTGTGTCTCATAGATTGTACAAACCGCAAAGGACGAGCTAACGTGCGTATTGTTAGGATCTGTGTTCGGAACCGTGTAATGCGTGTCTCGTAGATTGTAAAAACCGCAAAGGACGAGCTAACGTGAGTAATGTTAGGATCTGTGTTCGGAACCGTGTAATGCGTGTCTCATAGATTGTACAAACCGCAACGGACGTGCTAACGGGAGTATTGCTAGGATCTGTGAGCGGACACGTGTAATGCGTATCTCATAGATTGTACAAACCGCAAAGGACGAGCTAACGTGAGTATTGCTAGGATCTGTGTGCAGAACCGTGTAATGTGTGTCTCATAGATTGTACAAACCGCAAAGGACGAGCTAACGTGAGTATTGTTAGGATCTGTGTTCGGAACCGTGTAATGCGTGTCTCATAGATTGTACAAAACGCAAAGGACTAGCTAACGTGAGTATTGCTAGTATCTGTGTTCGTAACCGTGTAATGCGTGTCTCATAGATCCTACAAACCGCAAAGGTTGAGCTATCGTGAGTATTTCTACGATCTGTGTTCAGAACCGTGTAATGTGTGTTTCATAGATTGTCAAAACCGCAAAGGGCGAGCTAAAGTGAGTATCGTTAGGATCTGTGTTCGGAACCGTGTAATGCGTGTCTCAAAGATTGTACAAACCGCAAAGGATGAGCTAACGTGAGTATTGTTAGGATCTGTGTTCGGAACCGTGTAATGCGTGTCTCGTAGATTGTAAAAACCGCAAAGGACGAGCTAACGTGAGTAATGTTAGGATCTGTGTTCGGAACCGTGTAATGCGTGTCTCATAGATTGTACAAACCGCAACGGACGTGCTAACGTGAGTATTGCTAGGATCTGGGAGCGGACACGTGTAATGCGTGTCTCATAGATTGTACAAACCGCAAAGGACGAGCTAACGTGAGTATTGTTAGGATCTGTGTTCGGAACCGTGTAATGCGTGTCTCGTAGATTGTACAAACCGCAAAGGACGAGCTAACGTGAGTAATGTTAGGATCTGTGTTCGGAACCGTGTAATGCGTGTCTCATAGATTGTACAAACCGCAAAGGACGAGCTAACGTGAGTATTGTTAGGATCTGTGTGCGGAACCGTGTAATGCGTGTCTCATAGATTGTACAAACCGCAAAAGGACGTGCTAACGTGAGTATTGTTAGGATCTGTGTTCGGAACCGTGTAACGCGTGTCTCATAGATTGTACAAACCGCAAAGGACGAGCTAACGTGAGTATTGTTAGGATCTGTGTTCGGAACCGTGTAATGCGTGTCTCATAGATTGTACAAACCGCAAAGGACGAGCTAACGCGAGTATTGTTAGGATCTGTGTTCGGAACCGTGTAATGCGTGTCTCATAGATTGTACAAACCGCAAAGGACGAGCTAACGTGAGTATTGTTTGGATCTGTGAGCGGGCACGTGTAATACGTCTCTCATAGATCTCGCAAATAGCATAGATCTCGGCGCGAGATGAATTGACCTTATTGGATTACTTAAAGCTCTCAAGTAGTCTTAAGAAATCACATGACTATATTTTCACAATCAAGTCGTTCCATGATAGCGTTGTGATGACGCTTTAGTGTTTTTATTACAGGCGGCGTTCTAGAAACTATAAACGAAAGATAATTGTGCAATCAAATAGTTTTATTGTAAAATAATTTATTCATTGGCAAACGAATAAAGTAAATCACGGAATGAGTCAGAGTAGGGCGTTTATTTGGTCGTCACAGTTTAACGCAATTATAATAACACTGTTGGTAATTAGATACCAGCGACGTAAAATTAATTTGCAACTTGAATACCTGCATGCAAAACTAGGCTACGCTAGTCAGAATGGCTGTTAATCTTACTTATTCATTGGTGTAAACACTGCAAAGACATTTCCACCTACAGAATAAGAAAAAAGTTCGTTATAAAAGAATAGCTTTAATGAAGGACCCGATTCGTATTCCCGATTCGTATTTTTGCGCTCTGCTCATTAGTTATGCTAATTCATTGTATTGTTACGTAATTAGTGCAGCTGTGTGTTTTGTTGCATTTATGCAAATTGCCATTATTGTTACCCGAAGTTTTGAATACACTGTTCTAGTTTTTCTTTGGTAGTAAAAAGTAATAAACTTTACCTTTGGAGATTATAAGTTTTAAAATAAAAACCGTGGGGAAGAAATTAACGAAAAATAGAATATCTTTGTTGTTTATTGTATTTGGATGTTTACTTATCTATCCTAAAACACATCCAACCTGATATGGCGAGGTAGTCGAGGGTGTAGTGTCACGGATCGCAAACGCAGGATTCATAGTTCGAATAAAGCTACCGAAAGGGGATTTTTCAGAAGCGATGTTATCCGTTAATATGGTTAAAACAATTTGGGTTTGTGCGGTGACCAGGAAAAAAATCAGATTTTATATAATACCCGGATAAACGGCTGATACGAAAGGAGAAAACCAGGACATAGTGACGTCACGTGAGGTGAAACCGACAGAGACGAAACATTATATGTAGGCAATCCCAACTACCTCAGCAATTTCTTTTATGTAGGTATAAGGGCTTCGTATTTTGGTTTAATGAGGAGAATGTCTACAATACATAAGCTTGCCTTTTTGAATTTATCAGTTCTCTGCATTTTCATGATATCCATTGTCAATTCACTGCCGATATGAAGTTGATAAGTTTTCTTAAAGAAGATATGTTTGCGCTAGAAGTGTGTTTCTTAGAAGTGACGCGTCTTTCTGCATCTTCCAACACTCCTTACATTCGCAGTAGGATTTTGGATTCCCCTGGTACATTTAATTTCTTTTACTTCTGCTCTTCATAATGGTTTTATAGTATATATTTTGAAATGATTTACAGACATTGCTCTCAACGTTTAAATTTATAGACGTTGTTAACAAAACTTTGACTACTTGTTCGCACCTACAGCTGATGACAATATAAAAATATAACAATCTACACGATTATATAAAATTCTAATGGTGTCTATTTGCGTGTCAGTGTGTGTGTGTGTGTATGTGTGTGTGTGTGTGTGTGTGTGTGTGTGTGTGTGTGTGTGTGTGTGTATGAGTGACTCAATAAGGTAAAAACTACAAGACCCATGGAGCTGAAATTTAACATCGACATTATTGTGGTTAACGGTTAACACATAGGCCTATTTTTATTTAGAAATTCCGTCAGGGCACCGACTCACTGGCCTTGAAAACCCCCTTAACACTCAGTTATTTATAGTTCTTTATATACTTGGCGTAGTCAGCTGATAGTAAATGAATTTGTAATCATTTGTAAAAGTCACTTTTAAACCCTTTGTAATTTTAAACAGGTGATAGTAAATAAATGTTTGTTGTTATTCTTCTTTCAAGGTTAGTTATACTTTACAAATATCATAGCACAATACAAATATACGCCAACCCCGTACGAAAGTCGGGTACTCTGCTAGTACTTAATAGATACCAGGTAGGGACCATATCTACTTCACGTAACCGGACTTTAAAGAGTGTGCATATTTCTTTTACATTTCTTTTAATATATATATACTGTATATATATATATATATATATACATATATATATATATATATATATATATATATATATATATATATATATATATATTGAATATATTAAAATATGGTGGTACGTTTTTTTGTAATGTAGCTAATGAATAAAATATTTCAAATAAAAGAATATATATATTAAAATAAAAGCTATTATTTTACATATTTTATTTTAAAGTTTTATTTTTTATGAATACTTTATGTTGATGTATGTAGCAACGTTTTTACAGTAGCACAATTTTACGATTCCCGCTGGCTTAGATAATGTTAGTAATATTGTTTCATTACTTTAACAACACACATGATGCCTAATGTACATTAAAAAATATACGACCCTTAATGTATGTTTGTTATTCACACAAAAATAATTTTTCGTAATATTATTCTACTTTTTTACAATTTATACTCGCGCAATAATATAAACCTCTACATAATTCTCTTAGTAATCAATAAGCTCTACTTTCGGTTATTATTTGTGAAAGGAAAGCTTCATGTTATAAAACTAGCATCCTTTAAACCAAATGAGGCAATTAAATTTGTAATGAACAGCTGTTTTTGGATGGATAACTTCTTACAGATTGTGTATATTGTTATTCCTTACCATTTCTTTACACGTTTTCTAAACAGTAATAAAACCGCTAATCACTTTAGAAATTAACTGACAGTGTATTTTATACTTCATAATGTTACAGTAATTTAAATCTATTATTTGATTCAGAAAGTAGTAATTAACTTCACTTTATTTGGAATGATGTATTTATACTTATTTAATTACCTTTACTTAATTGTTCCAACTTATTTGTTTTTAGTTAATTCCATATCTAATTTAATAGCCCTCAATTAATTCCACGTAATTATTTTGCTTTTCTGTTTACCTTACTTAATTACATTGAGTAATCTATTTAAATTTGCTTAATCAATTACCTTTCTTAACTCAATTACCTCCATGTAAGTATCTTGGCCTAATTATCTTTAATTAATTATCTTTATTTTTACTTAATTCTCTTTAATTACATTGCATACGTAAGTATCTTAACTTAGTTGTCCCTACCTCCATTTATTAACCTTTAATTACTTTACAAATTTCCTAATACCTAATTACCTTTACTTACTGCATTACCTATAGGTTTTTAGTTACCTTTACTTAGTAAATTACTTTCAGTTTCTTAATTATCTTTAAGTAAGTATCTTTGCCTATTAATCCTTAACTAATTATTTTAATTTCTTTTTAAATTTCTTTATTTACGTAAGTATCTTGACTTAATTATCATTATCTTCATTTATTACCCTTCAATTACTTTACCTAATTTCCTAGACATAATTACTTTTACTTACTGAATTATTTTAAGTTTCTTAGTTACTTTAACTTATTTAATTCTTCAGTTTTCTAATTTCCTTTTACTTATTTATCTTGGCGGAATTATCTTTACTTACTTAATACCTCAATTTTCTTAATTACCTTTACTTATATATCTAAGTGAAGAATCTTTACTTACCTAATACCTCAAGTGTCTTGGTTACCTTTACTTATATAATATCTGAATGAATTATCTTTACTTACCTAATACCTCAAATTTCTTAATTACCTTTACCTATATATCTGAGTGAATTATCTTTATTTACTTAATACCTCGGGTTTCTTGGTTACCTTCACTTATATATCTGAATGAATTATCTTTACTCACCTAATACCTCAAGCTTCTTAATTATATTTACTTATATATCTGAGCGAATTATCTTTACTTACTTAATACCTTAAGTTCTTAATTACCTTTACTTACGTACCTAAGTGAATTATCTTTACTTAATTACCTTATGCACGTACAAATCAAGTCAAACTACCAGAAAATAATGACAATGCATTACTTATGCTGACTCGGTTATGCACTTGTAGCGGCAGTATAATATACTTTTCAAAATAATGAAAGTAATAATAATTTTCTAAGGAATAATATTTATACCAGCGTCACCTAGTAGAGAAATTTGACACTAAATCTTGAAGAGTGATACTTCCCTAATCACACTTTGCAGTTCTATGATTGATTGTGTTACAAATGTTTCTATTTTATTGGTGAAACACATTTTATCTTATAGACATATAATATGGACGCTAATATTCATGTATACGAGTAAGGATTTCATACTTCTGTAGTAGTAGCTAAACTCATGCTGTTAGGTTTACACGTGGGAGAAATATTTTCTGGTGCTCGTCCTTCTTTTATTAAAACTTTCTCGTCAGTGACGAGTGTCGTTGCAATGTGTCAGTAACAAGGTTTTGTGACTTTCAAACCCTTTTGTCTCGTTCAGACTGATAGATCTTTCACTTCTATGCGAAACACATTTTAAACAGTTTTATTTGTATGTTTGTATGTGAGATATACTTTATTTGTCTGTTTACATTATAAGATAACTTTACCACTAAGGAATTTTACTACTTACGTATCTAAATTATATTCATTCACAAACATTAATTTGTTCAATCATACTCTTTTCAATGACAAAATCACCATCTAACTGTATAATTGAAATTATAATTATTAATAATGTAAGGTGTTCGTTGTTAATAAATTATTACTTTTTATAATTAGATAAATTCAGATTCTTGTATAGCTTTATAAAAAAACATGACTAAACCAATTACCTGAATTTCAATAAATGAAACCTCTATACCACAAATAAGTTTTTCCTTTATTTATATAGGTATTTTTATTGTAAATTACCTTTGAGGATGATTTCTACGCAATTGAAATGTACATAAGGTTAAAAATAAAGGGAAAAGTATTTGTGGTATAGAGGTTTCATTTATTTAAATTAGTTCTTACGCCGTAGTTGATTTATACAGTTAGAAAGACCTGAAGTTTTAAAATAGACTCCACCCCTTCTTTCAATTCCTCAAATCAACTCCGAACTCTACTAATCTCTTACTTCCTAATCTGTATATAAATTCTTTCTCTTCAGACTTATTCAGCCTAAGATATCTCGGTTTACTTTATCTTTTAACTGCCACCTGATAATTTGCTTTATCCTGTCTGAGAACCTGAATGCGTAACGTATAATTTCACTGGTCTGCATCGAAAAATCCCCTTCAACTTTATTACCCACCCTGAATTCCAATCTGAACTCTCTTTTGCTCTATAACCCAAGATAGTTTGGCGGCGGACCACTCTCAATTACTTGAGAAATTTCAACCTTTTATGAGTGATAGTGTAGCTATGATATGATATTGTGCAGTTGTATCAAGTGTTTGTGGTTCTTCAAGACCTAATTAATAATGCAAGAGTACAATAAGACAGTATTTATGTAGGGATACATTTTGTACACTTTTACTTACAATTTATAAAAATAGGTATTCTTATACAAACCCTCTCGAATTACCGAAAACTCCGATACTTTTCTGTAGATTAGAAAGAATAGGAGTTTTAAAGGACCTACCTAATACTATAATTAAGAATGCACAAAATACGAATATACAACTTCGCATGAACCTTTCTTGGAAGCCCGACTCATTTCCTTTGCATTTCGTATTTATATAGACATTTCTTGAAAACCCAACTCATTACCTTTGCATACCGTATTGATATAAACATTGCATGGAAGCTTGACTCATTCCTTTGCATACCGCATTAATATAGATCATTCTCTGAAGACCGAATTATTTTCTCTGCATACCGTATTAATATAAACATTTCTTGAAAACCCGACTCAATCCCTTTGCATACTGTATTGATATAAACATTTCTTGGAAGGCCAAATTATTTCCCTTGCATACCGAATCGAAATGAACATTTATTGAAAATCCGTCTCATTCCTTTTGCATACCTTGATTGATATAAACATTTCTTGGAAGACCGAACCATTTCCTTTGGATGCCGTATTGATATAAACATTTCTTGGAAGGTCAAATTATTTCCTTTGCATCTGTATTGAAACAAACGTTTCTTGGAAGCTCAACTCATTTCCATCGCATACAGTATTGATATAACATTTCTTGGAAGCCCGACTCATTTCCTTTGCATACCGTATTGATATGAACTGTTCTTGGAAGCCCAACTTATTACCTTTGCATACCGTATTGATATAAACATTTCTTGGTACCCCGACTCATTTCCTTAGCATACCGTATTTATATGAAAATTTCTGTGAAGCCCGACTCATTTCATTTGCATACCCTGTTGATATTAAGATTTCTTGGTAGCCCGACACATTCCCTTTGCATACTTTATTGATATAAAGTTTCTTGGTAGCCCGACTCATTCCCTTTGCGTACCTTATTGATATAAAATTTCTTGGTAGCCCGACTCATTGCCTTTGCGTACCTTATTGATATAAACATTTCTTGGTAGCCCGACTCATTACCTTTGCATACTGAGTAGCTATAAACATTTCTGGAATCCCAAATTATAATTTTCATCCAAATAGATAAAACAGGCTCAGATAGAAATAGGCTTGAATTTAACGGATGATCGAAAATTGGGACTTGAAATTTCGAGACTCTACTGTAATTGGAAAAACGTACTTAAATCAATGTCTTTTTGATATTTTTCAGCATCACTCCTAGGTTTAACGCATTGTTGCTAGATCAATGGTACAGGAGTAGTGTGAAACTGGATCAGAGTCGGTGCTAAACTCGTCATGATACCACGTAATAAGAGTTTCAGAATCTTTTTACTTTACATTCTTCCATGAATAACTTGAAAGCGACTAAACAATGTTTTGGTGATCAACATCTAATTTTCATTCTATAATTAATAATAAATAATACATAATATTTAATAAATTTTATTATAAATTAATTGGATAAACAAACTTTACTTAACCTCACATAACCTAGTTTTCTTAACTATTCTTAGGGATGATCCCCGGCTATCTCATTGGCATTACGTGAATGTCCATGACCAGTTGACTCCAGCGTATGGAATGGCGTAACATACGTCAGCATCGGCAGCCTCTGTCAAGTGGCTCAGACCTAGATCTTTATTACACCCCCAGAACCTTCGCTTAGTAAGGCGGAACAAATACCATCGAATAGGTAAGAGTGAGGTGTCGAGCGAGGAACAGTTCTACATGAAGTAAACGGGTTTTCCTGCTGAGCCACAGATACCTAAATTTATTACAACCATTACGTATCGCTTTTAATGCGACATACTCTGTGTCTTTGGCAGACGTATTGAAGACATTGTTTGACCAATTTAGATTAATGTTTATTACACACCGATATAAATATATATAGAAAATGTAAATAACAACTTGAAGGAACACAAAAGCTATTTTTATTTAATCCTTATATTTTGATTGCAAAGCAATCATCTTCAGAGGTATTTATCACAAGTAGTATAAAATTTTTTTATATTAGATTCCCCACTTGGATCAAAAAAACGTTTTTTTATTTTACTTCCTTTTAATAAACAGCTACAATTATTATAACTATGTATATTATACATAAGACATAATCATATTATTAAGTGGGGAAATAGAAAGCGGAATTAATTATGAAAATTAAATTAATAGATTTAGTTAATTTAATTTGAAAATGTTTCATTTGTTGAGAAAATGCTCTTTATTTATCTCCTCAAGTTTAAATACATTTAACAAGCGTGTAGTAGATGGAATTTGATGTTAATAGAGTTTATTCAAATATTATATCATTAGTTAAACCTATATATATTATTATTAATATATTATATATATATATATATATATATATTATATATATTACATATCATTATATATATATATATATTAATCACTTAAACAATATTTTATGACTATCCGAACTTTTTATTTAGTAAATTTATTAAAACTTACTGAGACAGAACGTTTTCGATCGCTATGTGCCGATCTTCATCAGTGTCTTCTGCTTGGGGATGTTAGGTCAAGCGATGACGGTTTTAAAGGTAGGTTTTCGATAGTATCAAAGAGTATGTGTGATTTGTATTGTGTTTGTTCGTTTAATATGTTTGTATTTTGTGGTTTTGTGTGTCTGTAAATTTCATATTGTTCTAGTGTGTTGAGATGTGGTCCTTTTTTGTTGATGTGTAGGATTTCTAAATTATGATAAATGTCTGTGTATTTGTGTCCTGTTTCTTTTAAATGATTGTAAAATGTTGAGTTGGTGATATGTTTGTGTTCTTCGACTCTTTGTTTAAAGCTGCGACCTGTTTGTCCAATGTAGAATTTGTTACATTCTTCGCAGTTTAGTTTGTATACGCCTGGTGCTTGTAGTTTATCTTTGTAGTTGGTGTTGTGTTGTATTTTGTATTGTAATTTGTTATTTATATATTTATTTATTTAGAGAGAGAGAGAGAGAGAGAGAGAGAGAGAGAGAGAGTGCACTAGTAGTAGGAATTGAATAAATAATTATAATTAATATAATATGTATATACATATGACAGAATCACAATATGAAGTGATCGAATAGAAAGTAAAATAATTATTAAAATTAATTATTTAAATTTAATTATTGAAATAATATTTGAAAATATACTACTAACATCAAATCTCATCCACTAAAAATGTAAAAAATGTATTTGAACTTGAAGGGATAAATAAAAAAAATATTTTAATAACAGTTTGAGCAAGATATAAAAATATATATAGCAGAAGTATGAACTAATAATCATAATTGAAAAATACTTGCATTTAAAAACAAATACATTATACACAATTTGTAAAGAAACGACGACCATAAAGTTGATTGACACAATGGTTGAGTAGAAACTACTGGCGGCGTTTTTTGACTCTTCAAATTCAGTATTTACTTAATTGTTACTTTTATTATACCAAAGAGGTTTAATTCATTGAAATAAAACAACACACGAAGTTTAATGTTTAATTTAACCTACAATTTGTTTTTATTTTTATTAAAGAAAATATGAAATAACCTCATTTATAATAATTTTATATTTTAAAATGAGTAAAAAACATGTAAAGTAGAGGTTTTGATGACAAATTGCGTGTGAACATGTGAAAGCTTTTTAGGTTATTCACGGATCAGGAGCCATTAAAAATCTCTTTCATTATTCCACACCCATTCATTCCTCTTGTAGGATCAATACCGCGTTATATACTAAATAATATATGTTGTGTAATACATAATTAGATCGACGCATGTATGTGCATTGCCTGTGCACTCTGCATAACCGTAGCTTATTATATGTATTATTAATGCATTCAAACGTTGCGGTGCAATAATCTGTAAAGTCTCAAGCCGGTGTGTCGTGTGGGTTGAAGACGTCGTGGTGGATTTCATCGCTCTTTGGAAATACGGTAAGCGCTAAAATAAACTACTGAAACGGTTGTAAGATTTAATTTTATTTTATTTACTTAGTTTTACCAATAAATACAAATAAAAAGATTCTAAATCCGTTAAACTCGGGTATAAACATGTTCAATATGACCTCCGTCCAATTCAAGATGAACTCATACAGTTCTTAAAGGTTTTTCATCATTTTGGTAAAGAGGGGTTGTTTCCTGCTCGTTATAAACTTATTTTTCTGTAGTTGGACGTTGGTGGTGTGTGGGAATCACGGATAATATTTTCCTTCATCATTTCCCGGTTGTTGGCGTCAGGTAGTGTAAGATCAGTGGAGTGTTGGGTTACCAAGGAAAATATTCTCCTTCATCATTCTTCAGACGTATGCGTCAGGTGGTGTAAGATCGGGGGAGTGTTGGGTTACCAAGGAAAATATTCTCCTTGATCATTCTTCAGACGTAGGCGTCAGGTTGTGTAAGATCGGTGGAGGGTTGGGTTACCAAGGAAAATATTCTCCTTCATCATTCTTCAGACGTAGGCGTCAGGTAGTGTAAGATCGGTGGAGTGTTGGGTTACCAAGGAAAATATTCTCCTTCATCATTCTTCAGACGTAGGCGTCAGGTTGTGTAAGATCGGTGGAGTGTTGGGTTACCAAGGAAAATATTCTCCTTCATCATTCTTTAGACGTAGGCGTCGGGTGGTGTAAGATCGGGGGAGTGTTGGGTTACCAAGGAAAATATTCTCGTTCATCGTTATTCAGACGTATGCGTCAAGTTGTGTAAGATGGGTGGAGTGTTGGGTTAAAAAGGAAAATATTCTTCTTCATCATTCTTCAGACGTAGGCGTCAGGTAGTGTAAGATCGGTGGAGTGTTGGGTTACCAAGGAAAATATTCTCGTTCATCGTTATTCAGACGTATGCGTCAAGTTGTGTAAGATGGGTGGAGTGTTGGGTTAAAAAGGAAAATATTCTTCTTCATCATTCTTTAGACGTAGGCGTCGGGTGGTGTAAGATCGGGGGAGTGTTGGGTTACCAAGGAAAATATTCTCGTTCATCGTTATTCAGACGTATGCGTCAAGTTGTGTAAGATGGGTGGAGTGTTGGGTTAAAAAGGAAAATATTCTTCTTCATCATTCTTTAGACGTAGGCGTCGGGTGGTGTAAGATCGGGGGAGTGTTGGGTTACCAAGGAAAATATTCTCGTTCATCGTTATTCAGACGTATGCGTCAAGTTGTGTAAGATGGGTGGAGTGTTGGGTTAAAAAGGAAAATATTCTTCTTCATCATTCTTTAGACGTAGGCGTCGGGTGGTGTAAGATCGGGGGAGTGTTGGGTTACCAAGGAAAATATTCTCGTTCATCGTTATTCAGACGTATGCGTCAAGTTGTGTAAGATGGGTGGAGTGTTGGGTTAAAAAGGAAAATATTCTTCTTCATCATTCTTTAGACGTAGGCGTCGGGTGGTGTAAGATCGGGGGAGTGTTGGGTTACCAAGGAAAATATTCTCGTTCATCGTTATTCAGACGTATGCGTCAAGTTGTGTAAGATGGGTGGAGTGTTGGGTTAAAAAGGAAAATATTCTTCTTCATCATTCTTCAGACGTAGGCGTCAGGTAGTGTAAGATCGGTGGAGTGTTGGGTTACCAAGGAAAATATTCTCCTTCATCATTCTTCAGACGTAGGCGTCAGGTTGTGTAAGATCGATGGAGTGTTGGGTTACCAAGGAAAATATTTTCCTTCATCATTCTTCAGACGTAGGCGTCAGGTAGTGTAAGATCGGTGGAGTGTTGGGTTACCAAGGAAAATATTCTCCTTCATCATTCTTCAGACGTAGGCGTCAGGTTGTGTAAGATCGGGGAAGTGTTGGGTTACCAAGGAAAATATTCTCCATCATCATTCTTTAGACGTAGGCGTTGGGTGGTGTAAGATCGGTGGAGTATTGGGTTACAAAGGAAAATATTCTCCTTCATCATTCTTTAGACGTAGGCGTCGGGTGGTGTAAGATCGGGGGAGTGTTGGGTTACCAAGGAAAATATTCTCCTTCATCATTCTTCAGACGTAGGCGTCAGGTTGTGTAAGATCGGTGGAGTGTTGGATTACCAAGGAAAATATTCTCCTTCATCATTCTTCAGACGTAGGCGTCAGGTTGTGTAAGATCGGGGAAGTGTTGGGTTAC